>JAMKQA010008481.1:0-14357 GCA_024699735.1 Posidonia australis | reverse complement strand
GAAAATTCGAGTAGAAGAGGAGTTGTCCAGCCGCATGCATAGAAACGAGTTGCCACCAAGGAGAAGAAATAACCAAAGATCAATCACGCAAACACCAAAGGATTTAACGTGGTTCCCCTTGCTGGGTACTCCATGGATGGCTCTCTCAAAGGTGGGTTTCACTATGGTGGTGGCTGCTACAAAAGAGAAGAAGAAGTCCTCTCAAAATTGGGCTTGGTTGTTGTTCTTCAACATGCCCTAGAATGGGCTGCCATGGGTATTTATATCCATGACCCAAATACCACCCTTGCCCATATGTACATCAAGTTACAAATGTATATCAAAGCAAATACAAATATGATGGAAGACACATTCATTACAGGACGAATCCTAGTGCCACCCCTCTTGCCTTTGAATTCCGATCCAATCAGACGGATTCAAGGCCTCCCTTTTCCATCTTTTCTAGACTACTGGTCGGAGTCTAGATGTTTGCATCCATGTTTCGGTCCTTTCGGACGAATCTTGGTGCCACCTCTCTCGCCTTTAAATTCCGATCCTAACAGACGGATTCAAGGCCTCCCTTTTCCATCTTTTCTAGGCTGATGGTCAGAGTCTAGATGATCCCATCCAAGGTTCGGTCCGTTCGGACGAATCCTAGTGCCACCCCTCTTGCCTTGAATTCCTATCCTAATGGATAGATTCAAGGCCTCACTTTTCTATCTTTTCTAGACTACCAGTCGGAGTCTAGATGTTCCCATCCATGGTTCGGTCAGTTTGGGTGAATCCTGGTGCCACCCTCTCACCTTTGAATTTTGATCCTAACAGACGGATTCAAGGGTTCCTTTTTCCATCTTTTCTAGACTATCAGTCGAAGTCTAAATGTTCCCATCCAAGGTTTGGTCCGTTCGGACGAATCCTGGTGCCACCCCTCTGGCCCTTGAATTTCGATCCTAACAAGCGGATTCAAGGACTCCCTTTTCCATCTTTTCTAGACTACCGATTGGTGTTTAGATGTTCCCATCCAAGGTTCGGTCCGTTTTGACGAATCCTAGTGCCACCCCTCTCGCCTTTGATTTTCGATACTAACAGACAGATTCAAGGCCTCCCTTTTCCATCTTTTCTAGACTACCGGTCAGGGTCTAGTTGTTCCCATCCAGGGTTTGCTCTATTCAGATGAGTCCTGGTGCCACCCCTATGGCACTTGAATTCCGATCCTAACTGACGGATTCAAGGCCTCCCTTTTCCATCTTTTTCTAGACTACTTGTCAGAGTCTAGATGTTCCCATCTGAGGTTCGATTCGTTCAGGACGAATATCGGTGCCACCCCTCTCACCTTTGAATTCCGATCCTAACAAGCGGATTCATGGCCTCCCTTTTCCATCTTTTCTAGAGTACTGGACAGAGTCTAGATGTTCCAATACGAGGTTCCATCTGTTCAGGACCAATATCAGTGCCACCCCTCTCGCCTTTGAATTCCGATCCTAACAGATGGATTGATGGCCTCCCTTTTCCATCTTTTTCTAGACTACTGGTCAGAGTCTAGATGTTCCCATTCACAGTTGGATTCGTCCGGACGAACGTCGGTGCCACCTCTCTCGCCATGGAATTCTACTCCGAACAGATGGAATCAAAGCAGACTATTTTCTTCATTCCTTTGGGGCTGGTATCCCAAACTACCCAGGTAACATTTGTGGTGCCTGATGAAATTCCCCACTCACCTTGTTCCTTCCCTCCTTTTGGGCTGGTAGCCTGAACTACCCAGATGACTTCCATGACCAGTCACTTTTCGGTCGGCAAGCACTGTGAGTTTTGTTCGGTGCTTTTCTCGACAAGTGTGGTAACCAATCAGGCCCAGGGGAATAATATTGTCTTCTTGTGATTTTGGCTTCGACTGTGGCATTTAGGGAGACAGGACAGGACTTTTGGTGCTTTCATCCGCTAATAGCTAGATGCCATTTACTATATCTTTCTTGCAACTTCGGATAGGCCATCTTCGTCAACTCCGAGCAGCAATCTCCTCCTCCTGATCTCTATTCCTTGTAAGAAGGGGCGGTGTGTCTCTATCATCCCTGGGCATCGGTCTCTGTTCCATTCAACCTCCAACCATGCTTAGGCAACCAAGTGATAAATTTAAATCAATATTTGATGCATCATTTAGGTGAACCATTGGAGAGCACTATGCATGAGCACCTAGATGGAGCACCATCATTGCACACCACTCAAGAGCACCATGCAGGCGCACCATCATGGCCCACCTATATGGCACATCATTTTGGCACACAGCCCCTTTTCAGGGTGCTGGCTGTTGGCTGTCCATCTTCTACACTTGTAACCTACACTTACGAATATTCTCCTACACTACGTTAGTCTTTTGGTTTCCACGCCCCTTGACATCCAAGACCCACCATTTCCACTGCCTTTAAAAGCCACCCATGAACTACACTTTGGCTATCTTGGTTACATTGGCATCCCATAGGAGATCATCCCCCAAACACTTGCTGCATCCCTGAGCTTGCTCTGAGTCTCTCAGCTATGCTTGAAGCAACCAGAAGGAGATATCTCAACCCACCAAAGGAAAAAACAACACATAACACCACAGGTATCTTCCCCTTTCCCACTTTCATATGATCTTTGCATGCTACCTTGAATTAGGCTTACATTGTGAACTTGACTGATGTGATGTGTTTGTTTATTTTGATATTTGTTTGTATTGTTTGTTTAGTTCGGTAGTGAACATGATCCACTACCAAACTAAACAAGCAATGCAAACAAACATCAAGATAAACAAACACATCACATCTGCCAAGTTCATAGTGTAAGCCTCATTCAAGGTAGCATGCAAAGATCATATGAAAGTGGGAAGAGGAAGATACCTATGGTGTTGTGTGGTGTTTCCTCCTTAGGTGGCTCGAGATATCTTCCCCTTGTTGCTTCAGGCATGGCTGAGAGGCTTAGAGGGTGCTCAGGGATGCAACAGGTGTTTGGGGGATGATCTCCTATGGGATGCCAATGTAACCAAAAGAGCCAAAGGGTAGTTCATGGGAGGCTTTTAAAGAAGGTGGAAATGTAGGGTCTTGGATGTCAAGGGGCGTGGAGACCAAAAGACTTACGTAGGTTCGTAGGAGAATATTCATAAGTGTAGGTTACAAGTGTAGAAGATGGATAGCCAACAACCAGCACCCTGAAAAGGGACTGTGGTCAAGCATAGTCCGCCATATAGGTGCATTTGCATCGTGCTCCTGAATGGTGCACCATGATGGTGCTCCACGTTGGTGCTGCCACATAGTGCTCTCCATTGATTCGCCTAAATGATGCACCAAATATGGGTTTAAATTTATCACTTGGCTGCAGGATTATGAACTGAACCATGGGCTTGCGATCGTGGTTTGGTGCAATGATCTCGGGCTAATCAAAATGCTTGATTGGATTTGGTTGTTGTTAGGTCTGTTGTGTTCGAAGCAACATCCTTCTGGAGAGTCTATCCTCGAGCTACCTCATAATCAGGGTGCCTATAAAGATTCTGGGTTCGATCCCCTGTGGAGTCCCCTATTCCTGTAACCATACCAATGACAGCCTCATGCGTGGCGCGAAAGGCCAAATGTGCGAGGGCCAGTAAAGTCACGGCAAAAGCACTAAGAAAAACAATGATAAAATCCGAGAGTCGCCACCTAATCTACTTAAAACGAGGGACAAAAATAATCATTTAAAACAACAGGATTGTGTAAATGTGCATGATAATAACCCAATGGAAAAAGTCATCATGAACCAAAAATTGGGTAAGGATCCCTATTACGCATGGGAAAGGTATTAAGCACCTTCAAGTGCCTAAGAAATCGGTCTTTCGTGGTTTTTTTGTTCAATTTGGTGGCAATGTTGGCTTTACAGCCTATTCCTATCCACCCAAAGGTGTCATGCGATGCCATGTCACATGCATGCTGTGCTTAGTGTTATACTAAAACCAAATATAGGTGAAGTGGGGGAATGAACCATGTCCTACTATTTAGCTATGCTACCCGGGGTCTGAATCACGAAACAATGCAAAAGGATCTCATCGACAAGAACCAAAAAGAGGCCACTGATTCACAAGACCCAAGTAGTAAGCATCACTACTCTAGTAGATGCAAAACTAATGGAAACAGAGTTATTAGATGGTAAAACTATGCAAGCATGATCATTATATTTTCACGAATAAAGACCAAAAAAATCAGAGCCCATGACAAGCAGGAAAACATGCAAACCATGATGCGAAACCTACTATTTGCATCCTGCCTGGTGCACTAGGATGGTATGCTGGTCTAGTGCGCCTATATGGTGCACCACTATAGTGCTACTAAATGGTGCACTCCAGGCACTCTGTTTCAGACTGCAAACTGATTCTAGAGCCTGGGTAAGATACATGTAACCTACCGTACTTATAGCTATGCCAAGGACTAACCTAGATGCCAAGGAACACAATCATACTAAACAATCAAGACCAAATCAGACTTCTCTTTCTTTTCTTATCCATGCATATTTACAGGTTCCCTAGGGTTGCATTAACCTATGAGGTCCTTAAGGTGCCTTTAGGTATCTAGATGGATTGAGGGAGTATGGGGGAATGACATGGCATGCAAGGGGTGTACCACAGTCCATATTCAATGGCCAATAGCCTTATAAGGACCATGATCCATCACCAAAAGACCAAATAGTGCAAACAAACATCAAAATGAACAAATAGTGCAAATAATCCTATAATAAAGCATCATGATCCCCTACCGAACTAAACAAACAATGCAAATAAACATCGAAATAAACAAACACAACACATCAGCCAAGTTCATAGTGTAAGCCTCGTTCAAGGTAGCATGCAAAGATCATAAGAAAGTGGGAAGGGGAAGATACCTATGGTGTTGTGTGGTGTATCCTCCTTTGATGGCTCGAGATATCTTCCTCTTGGTGCTTCAGGCATAGTTGAGGGGCTTAGATGGTGCTCAGGGATGCAGTAGGTGTTTGGGAGACGATCTCCTATGGGATGCCAATGTAACCAAGAGAGCCAAAGGGTAGTTCATGGGTGGCTTTTAAAGGAGGTGGAAATGTAGGGTCTTCGATGTCAATGGGCTTGGAAACCAAAAGACTTGCGTAGGTTCATAGGAGAATATTCGTAAGTGGAGGTTACAAGTGTAGAAGATGGATAGCCAACAGTTAGCACCCTGAAAAGTGGTTGTGCGCCAACATGGTGCACCTGCTTGTTGCTCCTCAATGGTGCGCCATGATGGTGCTTCACATTGGTGCTCCAAAATAGTGCTCTCCATTGGTTCAGCTAAACGATGTGCCCAATAAAGGTGTAAATTTACGACTTGGCTGCTTGGATTATCATCCGGACGATGGGCTTGTGGTCGTGGTTTTGTGTTATGATGTCAGGCTAATAAAAATGTCAGATAGGATTTGGATGTGGTTAGGCCTATTGTGTCCGAAGCAACATCCTTTGGAGAGTCTATCCACGCACCACCTCAAAATCGGGGTGTCTACATATACGTTTTGACCCTTGACTTGTTTTTTATTTGCAGTACTAGTGGATGGAGTGTTGCATGCGGGGTCACTATTTCTTCCACCTCTACCCTAGGTTACTCTCGCTGCCTTAACAGTGGTGCAAGCTTGGCCACCTCACAGAAGCAAGGGTGTATGGCTACGAGGCCTACCACTACTTGCTAGATCTGCTGTTGATCCATGATGTAAGTTTGAAACTACTAGTTATCATTTCTAGCCCCTTTGCTTCTTCTATCATGCTGGGCTGACTTGTATTTTGTTTCGTCCTTGGTAGGTCGAGCTGAGGCCCTTGAAGCGATATGCTGGGTTAGACTGAGAGCCCTTTAACTCTGCTTGCACCTATCGGTAAAAGCAGATGAAGTTCATTTGCTTCAAGAAGTCTGCTTTCTACCTGTCGGGTTGGGTTCACCATCAGTTTGGCCCTGAGTTTGGGCTAGCATTCGTGTACAGGCTCATTCCATTGCGGCCGAGATTATGGTCGATTGGAGCCAGTACACCCTCTATCTTGCTGACCACGATGAGTATCAGGAGTGGTATGAGCGGGCTAGTTAGCCGTACCTCTTCAAGGAAGGCCTCTACGAACAACAGCATGACATGTGGTTGCCGAGGATTGGGCTGAGGTAAGGTCTTATTCTTCCAGTAGCATAATCAGATTCTGCAAGTATGATTATCCTGACATGATTGGTTTCGCACTATTGTAGGTATTTGAGGACTGACTAAGCGAGTTCTATGCTTGGATGCGGCGAGCCAAGGAATTCTACTATGACCCTACTATATTTTTAATATCATGATAACACCCAAATGGATGGACTGATAATGTCGTCTTCATGTTAAACAGGCCTGGCGGGAGGCTCGCAGGAGGTAAGTATTTTCCTATGCCTTATGTTTGTTACTTATTGCTTCAGAGCCTGTCCTCGATTGACTTTTTTACATTTCAGGGATCGTACCGGCTAGAGGACGTTGACATTGGCAACAACGGTGATGAGGTTAATCCAGGTCTTGAGGAGGAAGCATTTGCTGTTGGTAACTTGACAAGTTCTTATACCTTTGTCTCTAGTCCCTCCCATGCTTGTACAGCGTCAGCTGCTACCACTCGACGGCTCCGACGTAGAGGTGAACGCCATGCTTCCCAAGGGAGGATCTCGAATGACAATGCTGACAATTCTTAGGAATAGTTGTTCCATTTCAAATTCTATATTCTTGCTATAATGTTGTAATTTGATACAATTAATAGATACCTTTGATATGTAACTAGGATCTTTCTTTTATCTGCATGTCTGTGGCCAGATGCCTCCTCAAATTGCTTGTTCTTTATCATGCCCTTGAATGTGTCTACTTGTGTTTATAGGTGTGGTTTAACATGAATTTCAAATGCTTTGCACTAGTCAGGCGAGCCCTCAGATGACAGCAATCTGGCCAAAAGTCCCTATAATTTATGTGCATGTGCAACACAAGTCTGCGACATGCAACCCGAATAATGACGACAATGAGTAGAAATCCCTGGTCATTACGTGCATCTTTAACGCACATCTCCTCTTCACCACTCGTAATTCCCTGATCATTACGCGCATGTTCTCTGTGCGACCACAATGTGCATGTCCTCTAACACAATCACGGGTCACTGAGTTGTTGCTTCTTCACGACATTCATTCTTAAAAATGGGTACATGTGCGTAGGCTAAGGCACCTATCCGCCTAACCTCCTGCCTGTCCAAGCTCTTCCACAACCTCATCTCTTCCTCCATCGGACGCCCTTGCTATTTGCAACTATCTTGCCTTTCTACCACCGACTGCTTCATTGCCATTCCATCGGGCTCCTCTCTCCTTCTACCAGACTCCTCTCCTCCTCCGCCGTCGATGCCTTCTTCCTGGGCAATATGGTGATGCTTCCGTGGTGGGAGTGGTGCAACTGGTTATAGGTTTCTAACATTGCTCCTCTGTCTTCTCTAGGGTGTCCTGACGATGGTTACTCCACCATACTATTCAGACATGCTGAGATGCTGGATCGACATGCTTTCTAACGACGACAAGGAGAGGCTGTGCTCCAAGGGAATTTCTGGGAGGCACATGAAGATCGGGGTTGTAGAGGTAAGCCAATATCTCTTATGTGCTGTGGTCAGATTCTGGAAGCCGACACATCACGTATTCCGATTTGGCTATGAGGAACTGACCATTACCTTGGAAGAAACCAGTCAAATCTACAACCTGTTGAAGCTACTAGGGCCTCTGGTCTTCATGCATCGGGATGGGTACGCATCTGTCCTTTGCCAGCTAACTGGTCTGAGCACTGTGGAATGTAGGAAGCACTTAATCTGTGTCGATGGTTCTGAGCCCATGCTCCGTCTAGATTATCTTGACGAAGTGATCATGAGGAGCTCTATGTTATGCAAGGATCTATGGCTACATAGGTTCGTCCTCCATTTCCTAGGGGAGTTTATATTTAGCCATTGCAAGATGACGATAGCAATCGAGGTGGCCAAGATCGCTTTGGCGGTGGTGAGCAAACAAATCTATCTGACCCCTGTGATTCAGGCAGAGACTTATCGGGGCTTGGATTGTGCCCTTCACCAGTGCCGACACTTCTACGGTTGTGGAGCATTGGTGTAGGTAGCCTTGAACTCTATTGAGATTGGATCATCATTCCTTTATTAACTTAACACCTTGGTAGGTTTGGCTAGCAACTCACATGGGGGTCGAGGTTTTGTGTCTGTAGACACCCCGATTTTGAGGTAACCTAGAGATGAGTATCTTTATGTTGCTTTGGATGTGATCAACCCTTAAACCAAACCCCAAACCCATTAGCAAACCAGAGCCCAAAGAAATCTGTGAGCTGGGTTGGCGCACCAAGTAGGCGCTCCAACCAGGTGCACCAACCAGGCACACCATCCAGGCGCACATCACTGGCGCACCTAGCAGGCGCCCAGCCGTTTCCAGGCAGCGGCTGCAGACCTTCCGTCTTCCAGGGCTGTTACCTTGCAAACGAATGTGCCAAGGAATATTCGAGGCATTTCGTTTGCAAGGCCCTTCGTTTCTCATGAGTTACCCTTTGATAGATCCCTATAAATAGAGATCCATAGGCAACCATTTGAAGACACCTTTTTTGGGAGAGAAATCCTGTACTGAAATCTGAAAAACAGATCTGCACTGAGCATGTTTTTGCAGGAGTTCCTCCTTCCACCCAACGACCTATACTCATATTCTGGAGCTTTTCCTTGCATCCCAAAGCCCCCTTGGTCCTTCCAAAGGCAACAAGGATCTTCTTATTTCTAATATTACAAGAATGAAACATCATAAGAGGTAGGCTTCCTACCTCCACTTTTTCTTTTAAATGTCATTTTAGAAATATGATAAGACATGCTTAAATGATATATGATGTTTTACTCTATGTTTTATGAAGTTTTGTGATAAACATGCTTGCTAGCTCCTCATGCTAAATAATCTCCATGCTATCTTTCTTTTTGTATCTAGCATAAGCTTGCACAAGTTGTTATCTTTTATCATGTTTTTACACATAGTATGTTGCCATGTATATATACTCTCTCAAATAGAAGCATGCTTTCATATGTTATGATTGTCATATTATCCAGCACATATCCATGCATTGTACTTTGCATGCTTTCATTCATACATGAATCCACCAGCTTGTTTTTGTTCATACATGAACCCATGGATTTTCCTTTGTCTGTATTCTCTATTTCAATCTAGATTCTGGGTCATGTCATATATCTGTTTTCGATGTTTGCTAGCTCATTTTCATAGATCATGGAGCCTCTGTTTTGTTCTGGGTTGGGTTCTGGATGAGCAACAGTCTGAACCACAACAGCTTGGGGCGCACCAATCTGGCGCACCTTTCAGGCGCACCAGACTGGCGCACCTTCCAAGCGGACCAGACTAGCGCACCTAACTGGAGCACTAGTCTGGCGCAGGCATCTGCTGCATAGACTGGTCGGGGCGTATTTTGCATATGTGTTTACATTGGCTTTTCAGTGCGATTTCTGTTATATTGATTCTCTGGTTTTGCACGATCGCTTTTGCTATGGATTGGTTGGATTTCTACTGTTTTCTTGATCCGTTTGGTCAGTCCATGTGGACTCTGGTAGGCTGTATTCTGCACCTTTATCCTATACGGAAAGCATGTGCTTCAGCCCATAATCCAGAGACTTGGATGATCTGGTTTTCCTCATTTTAGTTACATAAGTGTAACCTTGTGTGAGGCTATTTGCCCTTGAACACAGGGTTCACCAGCTCTCGCATTTGATCTTGATTTGGTTTCCTCGAGTCTTTACTGCTTTCCCGAATGCATTATTACATGATTCAGCTTTCCAGAATGCATCTTTATAAGATTTGGCATTGCATATCTTCTCTGTTTTGACCCTGCAACATTCTGGACCACCTAGGCGCACATAGGTGGCGCACTAGACTAGCACACCAGTCTGGCGCACCAAACTAGCACACTGCTCTGTTTTCAGCATACAGCATGCTTTCATATGATTTCATCATGCTTTCTTGACTTGCTTTTCTCCTGGATTTTCCCTGGTTTTACTCCTGGATTTACTAGGAAGGTACACTTTGTTTTTTTACTGTTTTATGTGCATGCCTTTGCATATAGAGCAATGATGATAAATCACTCAAAATGATATAACTTTGATTATATTTATGCAATATCTTTGCATTATACGCTTGACCCGGGATAAAAGAGTGATATTTCTGAGCATAGGACACTCCCCTTGCACATCATGCACCCATTTAGCATAAGGCACTAAGCATGGCATGGCATATCGCCCTCGGGCGTATATAGCAAGAGGCTGAAAAGCCAACATTTCATAAGCATTGGAGAAATCCTAGAAGACCGATTTTATCGGGCGTGCGAGGGTTCCTAACACCTTCCTTGTACGTAACAGGGATCCATACCCGCATTTATGGTTTTCGTAGACCTTCCTTATTGTTTTCCATGATTTTTCATATTTATGGTTTTCCTCGTATTCCATAATATATTAGGTGGCGACTCCTGCATTTTTGCATTTTATTTTGTTTTTCCGTCGTCATTTTGCCGACCTTTTCGCATTTTCTTTGCGATCTCTCCGCCGGCATGATTACAGAACTGGCAACTCCGCTAGGGATAACCAGATCCTGGCTTCATTTTTTGATTTCTTTTTTGTCTTTGGCTTTTTTGCTTGCATATTTTGCCATGCCATGCTTTTGTTATCTTTATTAGTGGTGCCTTTTGTTTGCACGCTCTTGAATGTTGCTCTTTCTCCCATACAATTGCTATGCCACCACATTTGCACATAGTATGCATGCTTTGTTTTATTTATCCATGTATGAATTGCTTGTTTATTTCCCTTCTCGTACATGCCATGTTTAGGGAAAATAGAGACATGTTTGCTTCCCTCCCCTTTTGGTTAATGAAAGCTTAATAAACAAAATTGTTTAATCTTAAGGCAAACTAGGGACAAATTGCAATCTTCCCCCACGGTTTAATAAATTGGCAAGTAAAAAATTTTAATGCATCCTTTGCATACATCGTATAGGGCATGCATCTTCTCCTTTCCTAGGCTTTACCTATACAGTCTGAGAAGGACATTTTCCAGTTTTTCATCCTAAAGCTTTGGCGCGGGGTGAAAGATCGGGTTTGTCCACCCTTCTTTGGGGTCGTGTCGGTGTAAGTACAGGACACAGCCTACAGCTTTGGCAGAGGTCAAGGTTTCGAAAGCACCACCCGTTGACTGTCTAGCTTCGACTGGGATTTAGAACGGTGACCAAATAATTGTAGCCTTGAGCCAGAGACCTATTTACCCCTAGCTGTGTACCCAGAGTAGACGGCTTGGTAGGACACCTCTAGTTGGTGAGAGAGTACATAATAGAAGCATTCATCCGCCTAGAATACCATCATAAACATTGCATCTTTGCTAATTAGTTTGCTTTTGTGCATAGGGTTCTGATCTGTGAGGTTCCTTAGCCCGAGCTCCAGATCCTTCCTTTCCCTGACTCTGTTTGCGACCCATTTTTGATCGCATTCCCCGAGTTATTCGTCACTTCCGACGTTAGCTCGTCCTAGGACTCGTCCTATTCTTCCTAGCCGCAGCCCTATCCTCACTCGCTCGCGTTCCATGATGGCCCAGCATGCTGGCAAGTCCCTTTCCCCTGCCGTCTAGGAGGACGTTCCTACCTCCAGACACTCCTCCTTTGTGTCAGTTCCTGTCATTTTTGCCACCTCCGGTTTTGCCTTACCTTTGGAGGTCCTTCACCTCCTCACTTCCGTGTTCTCGTGGCATCACCGCCTTCGGGATCACCTGCCTTGTCTTCTTCTGCTGTCGGGGCCACAGTAGTCGAGCTTGTCTCCCCCCAGGGCTATGTGTTTACTTGCCCTCCTCCTACTATGGCTGTTTCTGTAGTAGCCACCCCCCAGTTTGGACAACTGCGATCCCAGCCTTTTGCTTCATCCTCCATTTTGCCTCCGTCCGTTGGAGCCACCAGTGACGATCCCGCGATCGCGCACTACAACAGATGTCGGCCCTCGCCCAGCAGCTGCAGGGATTAGCACTGGCGTTCCAACCCTTCTATGCCTTGTCCTTCCCTACTCCCGAGTTGCCTGCGCAACCGGCCTTAGGACCACATTTTGCACCTGCTACAATCCCAGCATAGCCGTCGCCATCCCTTGTTTCTCTAGCAATAGGGATGTCGGCACTACCCTCTGTTTCACTAGCACCGCACCCACTGCAGCATGCATCCCTCCAATCTGGTGGCTTACCATTTAGGCAGGTGGGAGAACAACCAACCGTGAGCATTGCACTGTATTCCTTCCCGGTCCAACAGCTCTTGCTCCCACACTCTACACCATTTGTTGCACCACCCCCTGCATTATCCTCTCCTTTTTACCCCACACAGGCCTCATCCTTTGTCCCACACCACACTACACCTTTACACGGGTACACTGGCCATCCCGCCGTAGCACCAGACGGCAGAATGGCGAATCCGGAGGTGCCCTTAGGGGCGACCCATACAGTGTACGCGCCACCCACCTCTACTGCACTGTTCACAGCTGCAGTAGCTCCAGACGCTCTCCTCGCGAGAGTGAATGATCTGGAGCGCACTCTCTGACAAGTGTAGGGTGGGGACCGTCAGTCCTACCAGTTCCGGGACCTCTGTTATTTCCCAGAGGCGACTCTCCCTCCGAATTTCCAAATCCCGGAATTTGAAAAATATAATGGTAGGGGCTGCCCCATTGCCCACCTGAAAGCCTATTGCGGAGACCTCGATCAGCTTCAATCTGACGAAAGGTTGTTAATCCGCCTGTTCCAGAAGAGTCTTACAGGGCCCGCGTTGAAGTGGTTCACTTCCCTCAACATGGCCACCATCAGGACTTGGAATGACCTTACACAGGCATTCTTGGAACAATATTCCTTTAACTTCGACTTAGTCCCAAAGTGGGAGGACTTAGTCGCAACCAAGCAGAGACCCCAAGAAACATTCGGAGAGTATGTTGGACGTTGGCGGTCCTTGGCGTCGTAGGTCAAGGATAGACCCTCCGATGAGGAGTCTATCGAGATCGTGATTCGAGGAGCCCAGCCAGCAATCGGGGCTCTGCTCAGCATTCAGCCAATCACTACTTTTTCTGCACTGCTCCAGGCGGGTGCCCGTGTTGAGAGTTCACTACGCGGCGGCAGTTTTCCAGCACTCTCAGCATTTGCCAAGCAGGCCACTGCCTGACATAGTGGCCCCAGCAGCAGCAACAACAACAACAACCACAATGCCAATCCTCCTAGGAGGCGGGATCCCTCCAAGGATACAGTTTCTTACATCAGATCCCCTGCTGCACAGGCGAATGTCCATCTGCCCCCTCAGCATCAATTAGTTTATGCACCCATGCCAACACCTAGGGCACAACATACATCACACATTACACCCACTGCCACTCCAGTTTATCCTCCCCTTTAGGTGGGGATGCACCCACCGATGGCACATCCGCAGCCAAGGTAGCAACGCCGTGACAGGCGCCACTTTACCCCGTTAGTGGAGCCGTTGAGCATGGTTTTCCCTAAGGTCGCATCCCTCCTGAGGCTGCCTGAGGTGTGCCCGCCACCTAGTCTGCTTCCTGCCTAGTACGACACGAGTGCGTTCTGAAATTTCCATCGGGTCGCTGGTCACTCGACGGATAATTGCCTGACACTTAGGAATGCAATCCAGGACTTGATTGACCAAAAGGTCATTATCATTGACACACAGGAAGTAGGCCCCACGCCCACAGCTTCACAAGCACCACTAGCATAGCCTAACATATTTAGCCAGCCTTTACCCCAGCATTCAGACCCAGGAGCAGCAGGCCCCTCGGGAGCAAAGTCTGCCTAATCTTTATTTGTCTTATTGTACATTCCTCTTTTTTCCTTGGTAGTTGTTTTTTTCCCTTCCTCGGTAGCTCCGAGGAGTCTTTAGTTGGACCCTTCCTCCTTTGAGACGGTCTCAGCTCTTGCTTCACACTCTTTGGTTATCTATATGATGTCAAACCGATTTGAGTCAGTTAACCTCATTTTCATTCCAAGAGTCTGTCAGCCACTTGAACGTTTTCTACAACCCTTTTGTCTGTCAACTAGTTTGAGTCAGTTAATCACTTTTTTGCTCTTGAGTCTGTCTGCCACTTGGCCATACTGTGACCATGCCGATCCGAGGGAAGCGGGAAGGAGGATCATAGCCATGTCAGGATGGCGAAGCCGCAAGGAAAGGAAAAAACAAGAAAAGGGAGTCGCCACCTAGTCTTTTAATGGAAAGACGAGGAAAACCAAAACACACAAAAGACAGAAAATAAATGCAAAGATGCATGTATGATCCGGGTCTAATGGATAATGCAATATGAAT
>JAMKQA010008480.1:0-15139 GCA_024699735.1 Posidonia australis | reverse complement strand
GATCCTAGACATAGATTAGTTAATTACATGGTACTTATAGATGATATTTTTAGTAATATGAATCAAAATGAAAAAATAGATGGATATAATAATAAAATTAAGGAAACCTTATATGCATTATTTGAATAATATGTTAATAATTATGGTAAAAGTAGTTCTAGTGCACATACATCTAGTAAAATTAGAAATGAATTAGAAAATTATTTAAAATGTGAGTTTGCATTTAGTGATATTGAAATGGATAACTTACATGTATTAAAGTGGTGGTCTAATACTGTTGTTAGGTTTCCTATAGTTTCTAAGATGGCTAAAGATTTACTAACTATTCTAACGTCTACTGTGGTGTGGGAGTCTGTCTTTTCTGCAGGAAAAAGAGTTTTAAGCGATAGAGATGTAAATTATCAGAAAAATCTGTAGAAACCTCTGTCTGCTTAAAAGATTGGTATTATGCAATTGATCGTCTACAAAATTTAAACTTAAACGATGAATCAGAAGACGAAGAGACAACAACTTCAACAGGGACGGGAGTTTCTGCTACAGATTAAAAAATATGAATAAATTTCTTTTGTATAATTTTTAATATAAAATAATGTAATAATTGTAATTTGTAAATGTAAAAAATGTAAATTGTTGAATATCATAATATTTGATGTAAATTTAAAAATGTAAATTTCAAGTTTTTTTATGTATCTAGGATATTAATGTAAATTTCATTTATTTAATAATAAATAATTTTTTTAATTTAATTGTTAATGTAAAATATTAAATATCTTTTCATGTTTTTTAATTTATGTATTAATTATTTAATAATAAATAATTTTTTTAAATTTAAAAATCTATGGATCGACCCGATCCGACCTGATCCAAGTCCACTTGGGCCTAAATCTTTTTGGACTAGGTCGACCCGACTCGGTCCGATTTACACCTCTAACACTAGCCCCCTTGTAGCTCAGAGAGTGCGGAGGCAGTAACTCAAAGCACTATCAGAGGAGTCTTGAATGTGCATTTGCCGTGTGAACTCAAGGAGGAACAAGCTCGACACTCTACATACCAAGTATTATTCTCTTGCTGCTATTCAATTGCATAGGCTTCTCCTTACTACAAGATCATCATAATGCCTCCATTTTTTCCTAGTTGATTGTTGTTTTGCTTGTATTCGATTGAGTTGCTTTGATTCAACCACCAGCAATTGTTAGGTTCTTTTATTTTCCTTTAGCTATTCTTGTTGTTGTCACTATAATGCACATGTGATTCCTAGTTTTCTTATTTACTCCTCCCTCTTCAATCTCAAAGTCCACCTAAGGTGGTCCTAGCCTTGGGATTCTTGCAGTTAGGATCTAAGTGGATTCTAAATGATGAAGATGGGTCGATTGATTCACATTTGGTATGATTTGATTTTGATTCGATTATGTTGTCATCCTGCATTGGTTTCCCTCCTTCCTAGATGCCTTACTCTTTGTCTGTGATTTTAGTTGGTGAATTAAATAGAAATGCAGTGACAAGTGGTGGTTGGAACTAAAATAGGGATTTTGGGTGAGTTGCGGTCGTGTGCATATCCAAAGTAGGTCTCTTGTGCAGATTGCCAGTGTTATTTGCCCGTGTGGTCCCCTAGCTCATTCTATGATAGCCACAATAGAGCACATGTATTGTTTTACTAATTCTTTCCTCTTGGTTTCTTGCAACCTTACTTCCCCCTGCAAGTTTACTTAGACATGTGTAAGATCTTAGAGCATCCATTCCAATTGCATCTCTAGTTGTTATCATTGTTTATTTCTTTTTCTCTGCACACTTGAGTGGTCAAACATAGAGAGATTATTGTTGTCGACCGTGCAAGGGTGCTTAATTCCTTCTCCCCCTATGTAATAAGAGTTCTTACTTATCTAACTACAAGGATCTCATATGCCTTTTCCGTTGGCTATCCGAGTCTAGGTGTAGCCATACTTGGACCCCATCTCGACCAAATGTCAATCCTACTCACAACTATGGTTGTTGTATTCTTTCTTATTTCTTAGATAAGAACTCCTTGTTGCACTCTTTCTTAATGCATAATTTTAATTGATTTTTCAACAATTTGTATGGAAATGAAGAAATGAATTTATGAGGATTTGTTTGTGTGATTAGTTATTCTGAACCAATTGTCCATGTTTCGGAGTGATTAATTATTGTTACAAAATGTAGTTCCTGTGATTAATTATTTTCCACTTCAAAATGAGGAGAGTTAACTTCAACCACCAGAACTTTGTCTAAATCAATTGTCCATATTCAAATAGACTTCTTTAAATTTGATGACTATTCATTGGGACCAATCATAACTTCAAAAAGAAGAAGATGAAAAACATTGCTCATAAATATCAAAGACCTTAAAAAGAAAACATAACTTATTAGATCGTAAACGAGCCTCCACAAGCAATCCTCCTCGCTCCACGAGCTAGCAACCACGAGCCTCCCTCTAGTCCTCCACCACAACGCCACAATCCACACTACACAGACCACAGTGCACTGGTAATATCCCGAAATAGTAAAATATGTTCTGAATTTTTTACATCTATCTTGATCATTTATTTTCTATAACCTCTACAGTAAAAAAAATTCCTAACCCTGCCACTGACTATAAGCCAGTGTTTGCATACCTAAGTTGCATATAAAATGGAATGACAAAGGTATGCAAAGCAAAGTATTAACTTTTGAGAGGATATTCAGATAAATATGATATTTAAAAAAGAAACAAAAGTAATATCATACATTTACATAAGATATCGAAGCAAAAAGCCTCTGATATGAACAAGGAAACGTAATTTCGATTTACAGAGTTACTCTCCAGCAATGTCACATCAACCCAATCAAACATGATCGAAAGAAGAACAAGAGAACTTGGGAAGAATGATAGTACCGTGCAAATAAGCGAGACATTACTTCACCTAACAAGGTTTACAAATGTATACTAGACATAATATTTCCCTTCAAGCATTAATACTGTAACAAAGCTGCCATGGGTTAGTCTTGTTAGGATGATACCTGTTGTCTGTAGAAGATAATCAAGTACACTTTAAGCAAACACAGTGCACTCTGTCAATTTCTTGGATTTGGATTTCTTTCGATTCTTCGAACTGCTGGTGACCCAGGTGTAATCATTCGGGATAGCAAATGGATCGACCTCATCACCAGCTAGCGGCGATGGGCTTATGGACTTCGAACGCGAGGATGGCCTGGGATGTGAATTGCTACTCCATCTCAACCACGAGCTTTTGGTTGCATGACCAGACTTTTTACGGTCTTCATCCTCAGTTATCTCTGTAGGACTTGACAGTGGGGTGAAGAACTGTTCTGTGGGTGGTGGGAGCTCTACAAATTTTGTGAAGCTGACCACAACTCTCACTGATGCAACAACAGGGATAGCAAGCTGCATATACATAAATGAGGCATGAAAAGTTAGATGATTATTGCTTACCTTTTTTCCCTTCGGTAATTACAGGGAGCTAATTAATTAACAATTCAATTGTTAAATATTTTTTCTAGGAGAAACTCAGAAACTATCATTTGAGAATTTTCTTTTACTCTTCAGAGTTTCTGATCTATCAGGAAATCATAGTATAATTATGAAAACATCCCAACTTATAGGAGGAGTTTACGAATTTATTAAGGTTTGTAAAGGAAACTGACAAGAGACCCTAAGAATATGAAACCATTAATCAGCATGTATATGAGAAGCAGAAACTCTGCAGCAAAGTTGAACGCTGCATAAATTATTTACTCTGTAAGATGTAAAAAAAAACTGAGAATGTCAACCATACACATTAGCATTCAGTCACCAGAAAATGACTTGAATATATCCAAACACATAACAACTTTCACATCATACCACATTCGAACTCCCTAAAATATTTCATCCAGCAGACAGGTTGAAAAGCATTGGTCAATCTTTTTAATTCCCTAAAACTGAAACCTGAGATTTAAGTAGATCAACGATGGTCCACCAGACCAAAGATCCCCACATCAGTCATGAATGAAGACAAGCATAACTTCCAATTGTAAAACAAACATTGAACTAATCATATGTATTATGAATGGCTCCTTTAAGTAATCTATCAAACCATCTGAAGACTGCTATCATGTAAAACAAAACAACGCACACCATCACTGTCACAGAGAACTACAGGCGTATCCATAACCATGGTCATGGGTCCATGTTCTTTTTCTTTGCTGACTGTTATCCTTAATTTAGAAGCTAATTCATTACATTAGGAGAACGAAAATTGAAGTTCTCACCTTGACGGGAAAGGTGCCGGCCGGAAATTTGGTGGTGAGCAGATCCCGGAGGCGGAGAGCAGCCTTGACCTTGTTGGCGATGACGTCAAGCAGCGGTATCACCTCCTCCGTCTTAAGTGGAAAATCCTCCGTCAGCCACACTGACGGCCGCAAGCTCCTCTTCACCTCATTGTCCTTCCCATATCCACCACTCCAATTCCCTCCATGAGACAATCCCTCCCACTCTCTCAATTGCCTCTGTGGAACATCCACCATGCCCTTCCTAGCCTTCTCCTCTCCCACGCCCCGACGACCTCCATCCTCAACTCGCGTACTCTGCCGCCACCTCGGCTCATAACAACTTCTCCGCGGTCGTATTGCCGCTGCCTTGTCCACCAATGGTAGATCCTCTTCGACGGCAACAAGATCCCACTCAATGCCACCACTATCCAAATCCCTCCGCACTTCCCCACACCTACTACGTCCACTCCCATGCCTCCTTGGTCTCGAAAGCTCGACACAGCTACGCCGTGGCGGCACAACCCCCTTCACCGAACCTGCATTATCACCCACACCAACAAAATCCCACTCAATTCCGTCAGCACTCCCCAACTTCCCCTCCTCCCCCCACCGCTGCGAAAGCTCAACACAACTCCGCCTCGGCGGCGGCGGTGGCAACTCCGCCACCAAGAAGCCGTCGTCCTCTTCATCATCGCCAATGACAAGATCGGGCATCGGTTCGACCGCCAAACCAGCAACGGACTCTCTAGTCTTGATGGTGCAGTACACATTATGAATCTCATAAACTCTAGCCTTCCACTCTCCTACCATCTCCACCTTCTCCTTTCTCCTCCAATTCGTCCTTGCCACTAGCTCTGCCTTGGTCACATCCACCCCGGGCCTAAACACCTTTCCCGCCGCCTCCTCCCCCACCAGCCCCTCCTCCTCCACCTCCCACCTGTCCTCCTCCAACACATCCCTAATCTCCTTTCTATCATGATTCACCTCCAACACCATTCCATCATCCAGAACTCCTCCTCCGTCGTCGTCTTCTCCGAGGAAGAGGAAGGTGCGCCGCGATCGGGAAACTCGTAGCCCGTCGAATCCGTCTAGGGACGTGTCGACGCGGATCCTCCCGCCTCGCTTCCACACCTTGTAGGTGTCGGACGGCAACGCCCTGGAGAGGACGAACGGAGGGATGACGGGGCTCTCGAACCGAAACCCGATCTCCAGGTAGAAGTCCCGGATCTTGTGGACAGCGGCGAGGACGGAGGGGAGGCGGCGGCGCCACTTTTGGAGGCTGGAGAGGCGATGGTGGCGGAGGACGAGGAGGGAGAAGGCTTTGGGCTGCCGGAGGAGGACGGACTCTTGGAATGGGTTCCATCCGGCGGAGTTCTGGAGGGAGGGGTCGGCCCCGGTGGAGAGCAGGGCGGCAGCGATGGCGGGGCGGTGGAGGCGGACGGCGAGGTGGAGGGGGGTCTCGCGGTTGGGAACGTCGCGGCGGTCGAGGACGGCGGAGATCGCGTCAGCGGCAAGGGTCTCACGGGCGGCGGCGTCGGCGGTGCGGATGGTGGAGGGAGGGGAGAGACGGGGGAGGGAGGAGAGGTGGCGACGGAGCTCCGTAAGGTCGTTGTTGATCACGCAGGTGTGAATTGGGCTGTGGGCGTACGGAGGTAAGCTGACCTCCTTCGCCCTGCGAGTTCCCGGATTTGTGCTCGTCGCCATTGTCTGTTCCCTCCCCACACGTTGAGGTGGTGAGGAATAAGAAGGAAGAAGAAGACCACTACTTTCTTTATTACTATCTTTTCATCAAATTCGAGGAAAGTGAAGGGCTCCACTGAAATTTGATTTTATTTTTTTTTCTGTAAGGAAAAAATTGGCAATGTAGTAAAGCTGTTTTGGGTATTGGAGAAAAGAAACTTCGGGCGTAGGTTTGTTGCTATTTAATATTGGCGTTGATTTGCGTTCTAATTCCGACTTGTTTCTGTGTTTAACATGTCTGCCTTTTTCAGGAACAAGTTGTACGAGAGTGCAAATTTTGCAGGTGCTTTTTATGGAGGTAGCAGTTGCTCCGGTGCTTTGAATGGAGCTTGAGAGGAACAATGGTGGGTGGGACTGATAAACAGTAATGCTGTTGAGCAGGGAAGGTCTTTCAGGTAAGAGTTGGTGCAGGTTTTGGGGAGAAGAGAAATAAGTGTAATAATGTGACTCACTCTCTCTTGTCACCATCACTCTGCTTTGGTTTCTCCTTCTCCTCCTTTTTTATTTTTCAACTCTCTTCTGTTGCTCTCCTTTTTCTTTCTGCTTGTGTCTTTTTGCTTTGTTCACTTGGAAGGTAGACAAGGTAAACTTGTTTATCACCTGATTAATACCCTCGTTGATTGGCCCAAACGTACAATTGGTAGCCAGTGCATCCACCATTACTGCTTCTGTTAGGATCATCATTTCTCAAATACATAACAATTATCTTTTTGTAGCATTCGGAGTAGCGTCTCGATGAATGAGAAAGAACTGTTATGTGAAGAAAAGTGTCGAGAGGAGGTTTCAAACCCTACGAGCGATCAGTTTCATGATGCGTTAAACTTTATCCACTCTAGGCCTCTTAAACAATTAAAAATCTTCCCAACAGTGATCTGGGAATGTTTTTTTTTTTTTTTTCCCACCCGAGTAATTCCAAAATCTTGATCGTGGACACAGATTGCAAGGCAATAGACAGACTTTTGGAAGCACCCTAGTGTATCCGGCACGTATTTTGTTTTTGATGAGATTGTGTACCAGCAATATATAATAGATTATGTAGTCACCATCACTAATTGACTTTAGTGTAGTGGTTAACATTTTTGTTATAGAATATCACACAACTAGTAAATTGAAAATTAGACTAATATCGAATTACTAAGATTTGAGCTGGTACAATTCCAATCTCAAGTTGTGACGATTCCGGTTCCACATCACGTAGAATTGTTGATAGTGTGACGGTTCTTAAATTTGCTGTTACTCCAACCCAAATTGTTCTAAGATGCATCCTTACTTATGATGCATGTTCCCTTCTTCTTCTTTTTTAATAAGAGCTGTTCTAGTAGTGTAGTCCACCGTACCATGTGGTCCCAGGAGGTGGGTTGGGATCAGGTGCAGGACCACATGGTTTGGTCGACCGCACCTGATATGCATCAATATATGATGCTCAAGTCCTATTTGCAATTACCTTTTAACCATTTTTGGATGTTTATCACATGAGGCTTAGTCTAAGGCCCTTTAGGATTTGAATTGCAGGATTTATCAAACTTTAAAAAAGTATATATTTTCGTGAAATTTTATACTTTTGGATAGGTATTGGCCCAGTCCAACCCAACTCAACCAAGAATAGAACTTAAACTAAAAGAATGGATCCATACCAAGCATTTGAATGATTATGTAAAGGTCTTGTGCAAAGGGTTAGTAGCCTAATGGTCCAAAGAAACCAATATTTCATGAACTTATGAAGTTGATTAATATATAATGATTTCAAAATCAAATTTTATCGATGGATTCGCTTGTCTCATTGGAGAATTCTAGGAACCATCCTAGTCTAAGAAATCCAAGATGGGAAAAAGGAAGAAACGAGTCATCTTTCGTCGAATTCCCTCAATTTAACCAACACGAAGCATGATGTTGCTTACAAACGATAACAACTTAGTTTAACAATTAATGGTCAACACAAACCAATATAGCTTAATGTGACCGTGCCCACGGCCCAGGGACCGTCCGACGCGAAGGTCGCGTCAGAGGAGAGGAGGCCAGAACCAGAGATTCTAGGTTCGTACCTTAGTGGAGTCGCCAATTCCTATGACTATGTCCACGATCCGGGGACGCTCCTGCGCGAAGGTCGCGTTAGAGGGAAGGAGGCAACAACCATGTCAAGATGGTGAGGACGCGAGATGGGACGAAAAGGGAAAAACGAGGAAAACCACAAATAAATCACTAAAAGTGAATGAATGAGACGCAAACGTGAATGCCAGATGTCTACTAACCAAAGGATGGGTAAGGATTCTATTACACACAGGGAAGGTGTTAGGCACCCCCGTACGTCCGAGAAACTCGATCTTTCTAGTCTAATTCGCTTCCTTGAGGCTGAATGACTGTTTGTTATGCCTATATTGTGTTCTAATCATGCTGATATGAGTGCCAAGACTAGATGGATGTACAAGACGATGTGCAAAAATTGCGGAGAAATCCACATGAATTGACAAAATCGCGGAAAATCACGTAAAATGACGATGTTTTTGTAAAGAACGCCTCTGAAAATCATGTTCATGTCAAAAGGATAAAAAGTTGAGTCAACCCGTGTTCTCGGAATCATGGAAAAAGTCGTGAAAATCAAAAAGGGGAAAAATAATCTGTGATGAGGTCAAATGTCGACCCCCAGGCCTATTAATGTACGCCCTCAGGCGATGAAATCCAAATCAAATCAAAAAGTCTGAAATGTAGGATTAAAGAAAAACAAATCGAATAATGGGTATGAAACTCTAAGGACAAAGTAAAAAAAGAAATCCATGGAGGAAAGGTATGGGATACCGGTTCGTCAAATAGGGATACAAATGTGAGGAAAACGGATATGAAATGCATGAACAAATACCTAAATGCGTAAAAACTCTAAAGGATGGTCTAAACATAGACTATGCAAGACTAGTGCAAAAATTGAGATGTATGCTCATGAATTGGAGGCACAGGGGCAATTTGGTCATTTTCCTAGCTAGATGTGATAAATGTTTACATGGAGTGATGTATGGCCTCAAATGTGTAAAAATGTGTTCCAAATGTTTAGAAGATATTATTTGCATGAAACATGGAGGAGAAAATCAACAAAATGATGTAAACACAATAAATGACAAACATAATGGTCAAAATGCAAAATTTACAAAATGAATGAGAATCTAGATGAAAAAACATGTTCACGACTCCTATTCTAACATGCAAATGATGGGTCCAATGTCAATGTGGCATAGAGATCTAAAAGTTGCATTTGGATAATTTCCTGAAAATTCAGGGTCTAAAGTGCAAAATTCACACATAAGTACAAATGTGACCAACATGTAAGGCTAAAGATCAAATCTCAGTGAAAACATGATTTTTAAATGGAATCAATGATTAAATTCAAAACATGAAATGCAATGAGTGAAAAATGCCCCAAAATATGCAGGAAAACATTAAAAACCCTAAATAATGGATTTGAAATTACTCTAATGGTCAAAATGTAAATGTTATGTTCAAGAATGATTTGATGTGAATCTATGGACTTTTATGCAATTTTTTTGGACCTAAATGTGATAAAAATTGGGATTTTATGTTGGTCAGTGAAATTATGAAGTTTCTTGAGGTCTAAGATGCAAAATATACATGAAAAACTCATTTTTTTAAGTTCTGGGGGCTTAATGCAAAAGACTAGGACCAAACTGTAAAGAAATTTTCATTTTAATAACAGTTAGTGTGATTTTTAAATATTTTAGAGCTCAGAATGAAAATTTCATAGAGAAAACTTGCTTTAAGAAGTTTCAAGGGCTAAATGCAAATGTTCAGGACCTTAATGCAAGGAAAACATGTTCCAGAGACCTAAATGTGATAAAAACATGCATTAATATATTATAAATAAAAACAATAAAATGTTCATAAGGTCACATGCAAGATTCACAGAGCAAATAAAAGAAATAGATGTATTTTAAAACTTCAAGGACCAAAATGCAAATGTTTGGACCTATATGTAATAACAAAGGACTAATGTAATAAAGTGAGGACCTAATAACAATAAGTTTAAACTAAAGAGGCCTAATCTAAAAAGGAGACCATTCGAAGATCGCCGGAAGATCGTCGACGTTCTCCCCCAGGCGATCTCTCCGATGAGACTCCGGTGGCTATCCCGCGGCAGAGAGGGGCGCGCAGCGGCTGAGGAACCTTCGTGGAGGCGCGACGACCATCCCTGGGAGGTTGGGTAAGGCTAGGGAAGCCTGAGGCCTCCCCCCGACCTCGTGCTCCGGTGGTACCCACTGGACGACGACGGAGAAGACGACGGCACGACGCAGTGGTATCCCGGAGGCTGGAGCGGCGTGGCAACGACTGGGGAAGCATCACGAGGGCATGGTAGGTGCTCCGGAGGGGTCATTGAGGGCTAGGGTAGCCTGACGAGCTCTCCCCACCTCGCGCTCCAACGATGGGTGTAGCGGCGACGGCAGTGGTCTTTTAGTGGCTGGAGCGATGTCGGGCCTGCATGGGGATGTTCGTGGTGATGCGGTGGAGCTCCCGGGCATGGTCACGAGCGGCGGGGACCTCCGGAGGCTTCCAGCCACTTCACGGTGGCAATCGTCAAAGCAGAGCAACGGCGACGGTGGCGAACGACGTGGACACCTAGGAGGCTCCTTCAGAGATAAGGGAGACGAGGGTGGAGGAAGGAAGAGGAGGGGAGGAGTAGGTAAGGCCCTAGGGACCTTGCCCAGACCTAGGAGGCCCGAGGCCTCGCCGGTGGTGGGTTTCCCACCACCGGAGGCAGGGGGAGGCGACGCAGAGCGGTGGTCACTGGCGACGCTGAGCCCAGATGGCTATAAGCGGGTTGGTCGGAGCTAAAAGCGGGGTGATTTAAAGCCAAAAAAAAAAAGGAAAGGGAGGGAATTAATTGTGTGAGGCGACTGTCTTCTCCGACAAGCAGCGACGACACTCTCTAGGTCGATGCTCCGGCGACGGTGGCTGGGACCCTGGGATGCACAAATGGGCAAGCGGAGGTCTTTGACTTAGGGAATTGGCTAGGTTTCTCCGGGGATTCGAGGGTTGCACTCTGGTTCTCTCCTCTCTCCGGCGATCTCTGTTTTTCCCTCTCTTGTTGCGATTCTCTGTTTTTTTTCCTCCTGTTGCGGTTTTTTGAGCTTCTTAAGGAGATAGATGGCGCGAGGGGATCGTGGGTGGTGATTGCAGTTGTCCAGAACATGGAAATGAGGGAGTGGGAGTAGTGATGGTGCGGGGAAGAAGAAGGCACTATTCATTTATTTTCTAGTTTCCTAAGTTTTTAATCGAATGTGGTTTGGGCTCGGCTTGGTTTTTGGGATTTTGGTTTTTTTTTTGTTTTTGTTTTTGGTTTTTTGTTGTTTTAGGTTTTAGGGCTTTGATTTTATTTTTAAGTTTTTGGTTTGGTGATTTTAATTAAATTTTTATTTTTGTGATTTAGAAGTTTAATGATTTTTTAAATTAAGATTTTAGAGGTTTGAATTTAATTAAGAGATTTTTAGTTAGTTTCTTTTAGGATTAATCAATAATTTAATGTTTTTAGGTTTTTTTTAGTCATTTTAGGGTTTTATGATTTAATTAATTAGTTTTAAATTAGGATTTTATGGATTTAATTGTTTTAGGGGTTTTTTAGGGTTTTTAGATTTTAATTAAAGTTTTTAGCTTAAATTAGGGTTTTTTGGTTTTAATTAAGGGTTTTTTTAGTTTAATTAGGTTTTTTGAAGAAAAAAAAAGGATTTCATTTTGTTTAGACTTTAATTAGGATTTTTCACTCAATTAATTTGGATTTTAAGTGGATTTTGCTTGATTTTGATTTTAATTAGGGTTTTCACTTGTTTTTTGGATTTTAAGTGTTTTAGGTGAATTTTGATACTTTGGTTTTTAATTAGGGTTTTAATTAATTAATTAGAATTTTAAGTGGATTTAGGTAAATTTTGTTTATTTTTTGTTTTAATTAGTGATTTTACTTAATTAATTAAGGTTTTATGTGGATTTAGGTGAATTTTGCTTATTTTGGTTTTAATCTAGTGATTTTTGCTTGGATTACTTTAGAGTGGGCTTATGTAGGCCTAGTGGGTCAAGTGGGTTTTTGTGGGCCTATAGTCGGCCTATAGTAAGCTTGAGTGGGTCTAGTGGGCTTGTGTGGGCCTAGTGTGTGTCTAGTGGGCTTGTGCGGGCCTAAGTGGGTTTAAGATTATTTGGAGTTAGGATTTAGGAGTGATGGTTGCAAGTAGAGCATCTTCTAGATGAGTCTGCTGTCAAGTGACTGCAAAATCGAGATGTCTACACTTAACCATTCATAAAAATATATCTTTGACAATATAGTCTAGACTCACAGCCGTCATGATCATTGATCTTCCTGCACATTGTATACGCCAATGGTAATTGGGCGTTCCAATAAAATCAAACTAGACAAGATCCATCATTCATGGCGATGGTGATCTTCACGAAGGCCAATTTTTTGGAACTACGGCGGATACAAGCAGACCCGTGGCGAATGTTATACATGTTGGTGTTTGTTCTTATAATACGTTTACTCTTGAAATTTTCATACAAGTACCAAAAATATATATCCATGTCAAAATTCAAATAGGAGAAGTTTATCACAGTAGGACACCTTCAAGTGACATGTGGAGGATTATGTTGTGTTCGGCACAACTTCTAAGTAACTTTTGGCTTCCCGTCTCTCCTAGAAAGGGTGTTGAAGTAGAAATTAGCGTAAGAATCTCTAAGATCTATAACTTCATGTAAAAATTATAGTCTACGATGATGCATTTCTATATGATTTGAGCTTTCGTCAGAAGTTAGAGACACACCCTACTTCTATTAGACGGTAGCTTCTAGATATGGAGCTGCTCCCACGAACCGTGACAAATGCTTCCTAAGTGGCTTGAAACAATGAGAAACTACATAAAGCATGCATGTGACTTGCATGGATTAGCAATTTTCTGCTCATGCAATTGTCAGTGCCTAAGAATCCTTCGTAGATCTCATTCGTAGTGCATGATGGGGCAATTGAATCATTATTTGGAGAGAGAGAGAGAGAGAGAGAGAGATGTTGTTAGGAAATCCAATTAATTTTGACATAGAAAGGAGTCATGTTTTTCTCTTTTTGAAATCAATAAATATATTTTTTTTTTCTTATGAGATTCAAATCTAAGAGTAAGATATAAATTCCACTCCCTTTAGCCTATTGTTGACACTATATATTTGGATTAAGATGTTGCTATCATTGTTTTTTTGTTAACGGTAGGTGATATTATTAATGTATAAAAGTGTCAATATCAGTCTTTTAAAGTACAGTCTCAAAAAATATTACAATGAAAAGTACTCGTCACACAGTAGGTCACCTACAAAAATGGTACAGTATTGTTTTGATAGCAAAAAATAAGACCAACCACAATAAGCTGCCAATATCAACAGTAGGATTCAATCAACCAGAGGTTAATCACGAGATGGAAGAGCAGGAGTACCAGTGTCACACTCCATCTCACTGAAGGCATTGGTGGGTGGGATATTACTCTGAGCCAAGCCACTACACTGTTGAAAAGAAGAGATTGCCATAATATTTTCATCTTTTTCGAAACCTGTAGCCAAAGAAGCTACCCAACGATGAAACAAAATAGAAATATCACTGATAATCATATATTGGTTCTTGCATGAACCCCTAAATATCCTGTTGTTTCTCTCCTGCCATACAAGCCAGAAAACAACTTGAACGAAAGTATGGGCCCCAGTTAATGTAGTAGAAAACTTCAGCACAGGAGGAACAACAAAGAAGTCTTCAACAGAAGTGAAGGCGGGGTATATACTTCCAACAGTAAATGAATTCCAAATAGATTACACAAAAGGATATAACAAAAATATATGCTTCACAGATTCACTACCATTAGTACATAGTACGCAACAATCATTCCCATACCAGTCCTTTTTCATTAAATTGTCCTTAGTTAGTATTCTATTGGACAAAGCTAACCAGGTAAATAATTTAATTTTCAATGGAACCCAACAATCCCAAATTTCATTCATAAATTTAAAACGATGTCCCCCATCATTAAGTATTTCATAACAAGATTTTACAGTGAATGTATTGCTGGTGGTCTTCCATATCATTGAATTTTGTGCTTCTGTAAGACTAGTAGTGTTTAGTATGCATGTTAAGGTAGCCACTTGATCATGTATTGAGTCAATATTCTCTGCTGTCAAAGGTTCAATGAAAAGAGAATTCGGATCAGCAACGTGCAAACTCAAGGTTTTAAAGACAGAGGCTTTTTTAAATCTAGCCAATTGATATAAATTAGGTATTAGAGTCCTCAGCTTTTCACCATTCTACCACTTGTTTTCCCAAAACAAGGTATCTCTAACATTATACGCCTGAAAATCGGAAAAGCGCCTGAAAATCGGAAAATGTATTAACAATGGCAAAACAATTTTTGAGTTCTATCCATAAAAGAGAAAAGCTCTATCCATAAGGTATTAACAATGTTGCTATCATTGTTATTTACTTGGATTTACAGTTTCTGAAGTTCTAAGTTCTTCCAGATTTAGTGGTGAAAGAAATTATAAGTGATATCATGACTAAAATATGAACACGCAAAAGTAAAATCTAGACGACAGTAGTGGAAAAAATTAAGGTGTTGTTGTAGTGCAGTCGACCGCATCATGTGCTCCTGCGTCAGATCCCAACCCTAACCCCAACCACTCTCCCACCTAGTGGGCTCGGGTGCAGGACAACATTGTATGGTTGACTATACGACTATACCTGATAAATTTCAAAAAAAAAATCATAGTCAAAAAAAGTGGGGTTAGGGTAGAGGATGAAATCCTACTTTGGAATAAATGAAGGGAGGTTTGGTAAATTTAACAGGTACTTAAATTGATCATTGGGTTATTATCAAAATAATAAATTGGTCATTAGTAACATTTTTATTCTAAATAAACCATTGCGAATTGGTTTTCTCTACGAAAGGACATTAGCATTGCATTTCAACCACTTGAGCTTCCCCTCGAGACTGAGCCAGCATTTCCTGTTTCCTCTTCTCCACATGACAACACACCTCCCAATAGACATGTGCGCATGAAAACCCTAAATTGGAAAGAATGAACCTTATAAAGAGTGGCAACTCGTAACCACAAGAAAATTTGG
>JAMKQA010008479.1:0-12936 GCA_024699735.1 Posidonia australis | reverse complement strand
GATGATAAATCGCTCAAAATATTAGATCTTTGATCTTATTGTGCAATATTCTTGCATCAACACTTGACCCGGCATACGAGCGATATTTCTGAGCATTAGGATACACCCCTACACATCATGCATCCATACTTTAGACACCACACTCATTAGCATGGCATGGCATATTGCCCTTGGGCGTACAGCAAAGGCTGTAAAGCCGACATTTCATAAGCAAAAGAGAAACCAATAGAATACCGATTTATCGGGCGTACGAGGGTGCCTAACACCTTCCTCGTGCATAACAGGGATCCTTACCCATATTTTTCTGGTTCAAGACCTTTTCCCTTGTTCATGCATGATTTTCATGTTTTATATGGTTTTCCTCGTCTTCCATTTGAATAGACTAGGTGGCGACTCCTGCATTTGCATAAATTTTATTTTTGCCGTGACTTTGCCGACTTTGGCATATATATATTTTTGCCATTCTTGACGGCATGGTTACACCCAAAAAACCATAAATTAAAATCACTTAATCAAACTTAAAATAATAAAACCAAAAACCCTAATTAAAAACCAAAAACCCTAATTAAAATCCAAAAGCCCTATAAATCACAAAATTAAACTTGAAACAATAAAACCCTAAACACTAATTAAAATCACCTAATTAAATTATGAAACCTAAAACCATAAAAATCACAAAATCAAAAACTTAATTAAAATCACAAAACCTAATCAAGAACCCTAATCATAAAACCCAAACCTAATTCTCAAAACCTAAAAAACACAAACCTAAAAACCCTAAAATCCAAAAGCCCACTTGCCGGCCCAAAATCCAACCCAATACACCCATCAATCAAAAACCTAGCAAAAGTGAAAAATAATTCTGGCCACCGTCGGCAGTCAGCCTGCAACTTCCGGCGACAATTCGCACGATACCCCAAGATCCCCAGAGCGTATCTCTCGACCCCCGTGATCTCTGACCAACCCTGTTCTAGCTCAGCTCGATCCAACGGCGCCCAACCACTGGAGAGAGGATCGATAGCATGGGAGAGCTCTGCTGGAGTATAAAGCCCATCGCCGCCGACTAACCCAAGGACTACGCTACAACCCACAGAGGAAACCCCTTTCGAAATTCATAGCAACCCTTCACAACCCACGACCATCAGGGCACCCTCCTCCAATCCTTTCGCAACCCTAGAGAGCCCTGAACCACCGCAGCCCGAGCGTCCAGGAGCGTTGCCGTCGAGATTTGCCAAGAAAGACAGAGCTGCCACCCAGGTACTCCTTCCCTTTCTTTTTTAATCCCAAATAACTTCTCTTTGGATCTGTAGAGCCCCTTAACCTTCTAGGTTGAGTCTCGACGGGGATACCCTCCTACACGCTGTTGTCTCCTTCTCCGGTCGTGGGTTCACCACCACTAGCGAGGTCGTTGGCCTCTTGGGATGGGAAGAGGCCCTTGAGGCCTCTCCTCCCTCTTCTTCCTCCTCCTCCCTGAGCCTCTGTCGCTCAAGAGGGGTCCCTCTGGCCTCCTACAGCCAGGAACGTCGCCGCTGCCCATCGACCGCCCATCCTCCGCCGTAGAAGCCCCTACGCTCTCCAGTCACACCCATTCTAGGCCACTACGTCAGGAAGCTCCGTTGCGTCTCCAGGGATCTCTCTATGCAGCCACGTTGCCGTTCCAGACCCCGGAGCGTTGCCCCTACCTCTATTGTGTCTGTCACTGGCATAGGAGACGAGTGGAGCCATCCAGACATCCTCGGCCCTCGTCGATGCCTCTGGAAGATCCAACGCGCAACCTTGGAGGTCCTCTGCCTGCTGCCACGTCGTCCCAATGATTGCACCACCTCCAGCCATCTCACTGTTGTCTTCTCCGATGTCGACGATCCATTACCGAAGCTAGAGGTGGGGGAAGCATCCCAGGCCGCCCCAACCTTGTCTAACACGCTGGAGAGCCTCGCCGTTGTCCTCCTCAGCTTCCCCGACCATCACCGGAGCTCCTCCGCCACTGTGCCACCGCTAACGACTCGTCGGAGCCCTCACCAGAGGCTGGAATGCCGACAAACTTTAAAGAAGAAGGATTTAGATTAGGTCCTTTAGTTTTAGGTTTTTTACACTTAGATCCTTATATCTTTACTTTTAGGTCCTATTTTTTGTGTTTAAACCCCTATAGTTTTAAATAACTTTTATTTCGTTTGTTATTTCTATAAAAATTTCATATGGTCCCCTGCATGTTTTATTTTCTTCATGACTAGTGCATTAATATTTATTTTATCACACTTAAGCCCCTGAGATCATGTTTTCTCTGCAACTAAGTCTTAAAAATTTGCATCATGCCCCCAAAGCTTTTTTAAAATGAATTTTCTTTGTGAGATTTGTATTCAAACCCTTAAAAAGCTTTGTAATCACACTGAACATCATAAAAACCTAATTTTCATCACATTTAAGTCCTAGATTTTGCATGTAAACCCCTGAATTCATAGAATATAAATATTGAGTGTAGGAAATTTGCATCTATGCCCTTAGTTTAATTTTGAATTCATTAATTAGGGTTTTAATTGTTTTAACACACATTTTTGGCATTTCTCACTTTTTGATCATATGTGCATTTATAATTTTGAACTTGAATATAGTTTTCATTTAAAAATCATGCTTACAATGTAAAATGATCTTTGATTTCACATTTCAGTCGTATTTGCACACTTCATGTAAATTTTACACATTAGACCCCAAACTCTCAAGAAATTACTAAAATACAATTTTCATACATCTCACACCTTAATGCCACATTTTTCTATTAATCCATGATCTGAACTTTAGCATGAAAGTTTTTGGACAGTTTTCAACCATGATTGCCATCTTTTTGTGGGTTTTGCATTTTAGTCCTTAGATTTCTTCAAATTGCAAATATGTGATTTTTCAACATCCACTTCTCACCAAAATGTATTTTCACCTTGATTCATGTGATAGTCTTCTGTTCTTTAATTTTTGTGAAGTTCTCCAAGTGGATTTGCTATTCCATTGTGAATTTTGCACTTTGGTCTCTACACTTGTCCTTTACCTTGTTTACATTATTTTCTTGTATTTAAAACCTTGTTTTCATCAAGTTTTCATGTAAATAACATTTTCCTGGAATTTTATGTACATTTTGCATACATTAGACCATGCATCATGCACATGCACATATTTATCACATTTGGCCATAGAAATTACCCAATTGCCCCTCGGGCCATCAATTCATGCACATGCATGTTAGTTTTGTAATTAGTCATGCATAATTCCAGTCTAAATTGTTCCTCAGCATCCTTTATGTATTTAAGTACATCTTCATGCATTTCACATAGTTTTCACCACATTTGCTTGTCAATTCATTCATTTGAGTAAGCCTGCATTCCATGTGATTTTTCGTGAATTTTTCTCCAACCCGTTTTCAAATTCTTTCGCTTGACATTTGATTTGATTCCCCTTATTCCACTTTTTTAGATTTTCACGATTTGATCTGGATTTCATTGCCCAAGGGCATACATTAATTGACCAAAAGGCCCACGTTGGCCCAATTGCGGATTATTTTCTCCTTGTTGATTTTTATGAAATTTTCCCTAATTTCGATGATTTAGGTCGATCGCATTTTTTATTCTCTTGAGGTCTTATTGTTTCCCGGGCCATTCTCTCTAAAAACGTCGTCATTTCATGTGATTTTCTTCATGTCACCATTTGACCATTTTACGCAGACTTCTTTGCATTTTTTTCATTTTGATTTCTGTGACGTTTTCATTGATTCTGATGATTTGGGTCGATTGCATTTTTTATTCTCTTGATGTTGATATGATTTCCTGGGCTATTCCCTCTAAAAACATCATTGTTTCATGTGATTTTTTTTGTCGTTTCATGTTTCGTTATTCTGTCATTTTGTGTGGGTTTATTCGTAATTTTTGCATGCATCTTGCACATTCATCTACTCATGATTGGGCATTCGTATTAGCATGATTAGAGCACAATCTAGACTTAGCAAGTCTTCATTCAACCTTTAGCAAGCGAATCAGACTAGAAAGACCGAGTTTCTCGGGCGCACAGGGTTGCCTAATACCTTCTCCGTGCGTAACAGGAATCCTTACCCATTCTCTGGTTCGATGACATTAGGCCTTTTCATTTGCATCTCATGCATTCAGCTTTTTTGTGGTTTGTTTGTGATTTTCCTCGTCTTTCTCTTAAAAGACTAGGTGGCGACTCCGATTTTTTGTCTTATCTTATGTCTTCGCCATCCTGGCATGACTGTGGCCTCCTCCCTCTAATGCGACTCTACGCCAGATTCCCGAGCGGGCATGGTCACACTTGGCAATCCGAGTAAGTATTCCTCTAGCACAGTTGGCAGAATTGTATGTGTCTAAGATTGTCCGTTTGCATGGGGTCCCTGTGTCAATTGTGTCTGACAGATATAGTCGGTTCACATCCAGATTTTGGATGGTATTACAAGAGGCATTTGGTACAGTGCTGAATTATAGTACTGCTTTTCACCAGCAGACGAATGGATTAACTAAAAGAACAATCCAGACACTAGAAGATATGTTGAGGGCATCCGTTCTGGATCTCAAGGGCAGTTGGGAGGATCATCTGCCATTAATTGAATTTGCTTACAATAATAGTTATCATTCTAGCATTGGGATGATTCCGTATAAAGCTTTGTAAAGAAGACCATGTAGGACACCCACTTGCTGGAGTGAAGTAGGTGAACGTCAATTGTTGGGACCAAAAATCATGTAGCAATATGAAGATCGAGTGGAACTGATTCGCAAGAGATTAATGGCTACACAGAGTAGGCAGAAAAACTATGCTGACAGGAGGCAAAGACCTTTAGAATTCGAAGTGGAAGACTTCGTCTTTCTGAAGGTATCACCAACAAAAGGAGTAACCAGATTTGGTAGGTAGAGAAAGCTGAATCCTCGCTATATTGGACCTTACAGAATTCCAAAAGAGTTGGTGAGGTTGCCTACAAGCTGAATTGCCTCTGAAATTGTTAGGTGTGCATAGTGTGTTCCATGTGTCAATGGTGAGAAAGTGTCTGGCAGATGTGTCCCAAGTAACACCTACACAACTAGGGTAGCTGTAGGAAGACCTATCCATGGTGGAGGATGTTGTCCAAATTCTTGACAGAATGGAGTAAATTATGAGGAACAAAGTAATTCCACTCGTTCTAGTTCAGTGGCGGCATCATGGCACAGAGGAGGCAACATGAGAACGTGAGGAAGACATCGATTCACAGTACCCCTATTTGTTCTCTTGGGAGTGAATTTCGAGGAAGAAATTCTTTGTAAGGGGAGTAGGATGTAACATCTGGGGTCATTTTAGGCCCATGTGTAGTAGATTTTGTCTTGAGAATTAGTTCCCACTTATATAGTACCTTTGATGTTGTAATGTAAGCCAGTCGGGATAACTAAGAGTGGATCACGTGTGTTTGTGAATGTAATTATTAGATAATCCTAGTAAGTTATGGTTGTCTCCCTCCTTGAATCCCAATTTTCTTTATAAAATACTTGTGGATTATCCTTGGTTTATTGGATTGTAATCAATTTGGCGTGTTATGGCCTGTGAGTGTGGGGGGCCGAAGAAGGAAAATAACGCCAAAATGTCACTGTGTCGCCTGTAACCCCTAACCTGTGATTTATTTTATAAAAAGTTGTGCCCAAGATATTTTTTCTTTCGTGATTCCAGTGCTAAATGTGCGCAAAAATTGTGGAAGGTGTTGGGGCACGAGTTATATAAGGAGGGAGGTGGCGTAATGTAGGGCATAGAGAAAAAAAAGGAGTGGGAGTGGAGGAAGGCTTGAGAGAGGAAATAGAGAAAGAAAGAAAGGAGAGGGGGAGGGGGAGAGAGGCCGAATGGAAAAGAGAGGAGGAGGGAGTGAAAGAAAGAGAGAAAGAGAGGGAGAGAGTGTTGTTTTGTTGCTAGAAGAGAAGGGAAGAAATCAGTGGAGAAAAGAGAAGAAAAAGAGGAGAAGAAGAGGAAAGGAAGAAGAAAGGAGAAAAGCAAGAAAGGTACACGTTCTACCCCTTCTTTTCCTCTTGTTTAAGTTTGATTTTGATCTTAACTTGTTGCTTGAGTGAATCTTGATGTGTGGGGGGTGTTTCGAAATTTTAAGATATTTTCCCATGAATTTATTGGTATTTTACTTGGAGATGGTCACTATTGAGCCCTTTTTGTGCTTTCTTGCTTTAATCTAGTATATCTAGAGTTGTGGATGTTGAATTTGTATGATTTTTGTTCCATGTGTTAGTACACTTAAAAATCTTCATTTCGATATACTATTTGCATGTTTTCGTGGCATGTGGAGGAATCAGTGGGGTTTGCAAGTTCAACAACCTAACTGAGCTTTTCTGCTTTATTTTTTTGAACCTGGGGCGAAACTTAGTGGCGATTTTTGCAGGCGAGATTTGCTTGCGAGTCAAGCCAATGAGTCTTGAGCCTACGGAGTGCCCAGCTAGTGTGGGGTCATGTCCGAGTGCTGGCCAAATCAATTTTGATGGGTTCATTAAGTGTTTGTTGATCTAAAATGTTGTTTTAAGGTTTACAAAGGTTTTTATGGTAAGAAATTGTTTGAAAAGGATTTTGAAAATAATGCATATGTTTTGGAAAAGATTTTCCATGGTATTTTGGTAGGAGCCACAAAACCTGTGAATCGCAATGGTGGACCAGGGACGACTGATATCCCTGGAAGACCAGTTGTGAGTTTGGGGTCGTGGTTGCCGAGTGGTAGGAGTCACAACCGTCGAGCTGTACTGGCGGACCAGGGACAATTGATACCTCTAGAGGGTCAGTTACAGGTCCAGGGTTGTGATTGCCAAGTGGTAGGGCCCTGGTTGGAGACCGAATAGCCTGAGTTGAGGAAGTCGAGAGGGCGTACCCTGTGTTTGTCCTAGAGTGGACGTTTGGAGGGTTCCTAGAGAGAGGAATCCAGGATGGATGAGCTCCTACACATGGTGGCTTGTCTATGACAGTGCAGTACGCTTCTACAGCTACTTGTTGGCTGGTCGATCGCTAACGGCCACAGTGAGATGACAGGTTTTCTCGCTAGGTGCGTGTGTTGTGGTTTCCTATGTCAGATTCAGACTTTCTGACTTTGGGTCCAGATAGACCTTGGTTTCGAAACGGATTTTTGTAGTGGTTTTTTGGACTTGGGTTGACATAGAGTAGCCATTCTAAGGATGCATAATGATTTTCAAGGTATGCACGAATTTTAAAAAGGAACGTGGAAAAAAAGTTTTAAAGGCATGATTAAAAGAAAAGTGTGTTTCCTTGCTATAAGGTTTTGCAGCTTTTGGTTCTTGCAGAATTTGGGTTTTGTGGCTATCGAGAAGGCAGTTGAATGGTTTTGGGAGCTGATGGTCAAAGGCTCCAATGTTCATTTTGTTGTTTTGATTTTTGGGTAGACGTGTACTAGGTGACAAGTGGATGTCACTCATACATGTTTGTGTTTGTTTTCTTTAAAGTGCAAAATATTAAGATTGCAATCCAATTCACTAGTGCAAATAGTTGGAGCCATGAGCCACACACCACAGGTTCTGGGTAGGAATAGATTTCTATTTGATTGAAAATTTTTTAGTTAATAGTTATTTATTTAGTTTCCTATTAGTTTGACGGTTTGTTACTTGTTTTTGATAATTAATTACTGGTTAATTGACTTTGGGTAGTTGGATGCTAGTATGTGGTGTCGGGGCATTACAATCAGTATCCCTTGTTAATGAAAGGAGTGTAGGAGATGAAGGATTCTATGCCATAACAAAACAGACACTAATATTATGGCCCTAAAATAAGACACTTCGAGAGCCATCTAGGAGATACTGAGGATAGGACTTAGCCTAGAACCTTAGTATTTTGATATAATTTTGTAGCTACAATTCAGTAAGCTAATAGGTGATGAAGGTTTGAATGATATTTTTAAGAGCTTCAATTTCTTTAGTTTGCTGAAGAAAGTCTCCTTTTAACATGCCCCAAAAGTGATATAAAAACAAAGTGGGAAGCTATTTGGACTTAGAGATTTTTCCCTAGGTAGTGAGAAAACATTATTTTTTTTATTTCCTCCTCTTAAAAGGGACCTTCAATTTTAGAAGGATTTGCTAATTTAGTAGGCAAAAGAAGATCCCAATTTAGGAAAACCACAAGAATGGAAGGTTTATTGAAAAGAGAGAAGAAGTGAACCTTGATGGAATTACAAATGAAATGTCGAGATTCGGAACATACTCTATTAATGAGGAGAGAACAGATATTATTTTTCCTCCTCCTATTATTTGTAATTTTATGGAAGAAAGACATATTCAAATCATCTTCTTTAAGCCATTGGATGCAAGATCATTGTCTCTAATAAATATTTTGGCCAAGAAGAATGTTGAGATGTTCTTATCTCAAGACTTGTTTCTACTACTAATCAAATAGGGATAAGGAGGCTAATTTAGCCTGGACATCAAGCCTATGTATCATATTTTCAATTTCTATCAACCTAGTTTTATAGTCTTTTCTATGTGTGAGTAGCCAATTCTTAATAACTACTTGAATGGCTTTAATTTTATATGAGAGCCTATCTATAAGATTTGCATTAGAGGTAAAGGTGTTCCAACTATCCCGACTAAGGTTATCAAAACCTTCCTGGTCAAGCCAAGATTTGTAGAACCTGAAAGGAAAGGTCTCCATCTAGACAACTTGGTATCAATACAAATTAGAACATGATCTGAAATAATTCTAGATTTTCCAATGCAGATAGAGTTGGAATAATGAGACTACCAAGCAGGGGAAATCAAAAGGCAATCTAATTTAACCAATATTTCCTCTTCCTGGAAATTAGACCAAGTGAAAAAGTAATTGTTGGAGGATAGGTCAATAAGGCTAGCTTCAGTAATGAAATTATTGAAGTTAGCTATCAGTGGAGTATAAAAGAATCTATTAGATCTTTCTTTAATATTAAAATCTCCACCAATAATCCATCTATCACCAACAAAGTTTGTAGGTGCTTGAGTTCATCTTGAAATTGAGTTTTTAATAGTGTGGTAAACAATCCATACACCCATGTGAGCCACCATTCAAAGGAATCCATAATAAACCTCCTCCTTGGAGGATAATGCATTGTCCTAGCCCATCAATATGCCTCCAATTAAACCTTGGGAAGGTTTGAACTCCCACCTATTAAGTCTACCACCCCCAATGGATCTTAAAATAGATTGGGAGAAAAATTTAGATTCACTAATTATGAGGAAATCAACCCTAGACATGCAAACTAAATTCCTAAGTTCTCTAATGTTTAGCACTACTGCCCAAAATAATCATGACAAACAAAACAAAAAGGAGCAAATCAAAATGTCGCAAGAGAGCAAAGTACTAACAATATAGAGACCTAAGAAGCTCCACACAGTCATGTTCAATATCAAGTTTAATTGCAACTAAATTATATTGAAGTCGAACATTATCAAAGAATAGTTTGTCATTAGAAGAACTATTAAACAAAATTTCGATATTTGAACAAGATTTCGAAAACTCATTATATGTATTCCACCTTAAAATACAATTAGCAAATCTATATTGGGGATTCATATCCCTCGACCTCAAGGAACAAGATTCCTTAGGATTGGATAAAGAAGAAGGGTAGGAGGTAGATACAAATGATTTGCCTCTCATCTTGAGAAATGAAGGAGAGAGAGGAGCATGATTGGTAGAAGTACCTGCAACTGGCCTTTCAAGGCTTTGTCGATGACTATCCGAGCAGTAAGCCAAAGAAAGGCTTGAGGGAAGGGTGAGAGATTGTGGAGCACTAGATTCATTAGCCTCATCTTCGGAATCCTAGGAGTCTAGGTCCTCAAGAACAACAAGAAGGGCCTTGATGTGGGCTTTTTTGAATTTCGACTTTTGGACGTTGGAAGTCCTGATTTCTCTGGGGAGGCCTTGATCTGTACTTCAAAAACCTTACGATTCTTCCCTACTGGAAAGGAATGGCTATTGTTTATGTCCAAGGGTTCAAAGTTAAGAATGAGGGCTTTCCTATGATCAGTGTGGCAGGAGGGAATCAGAGAGTACTTTAGGGAGTGAACTGGAATAAGACCCTTATGGAGGAAAGGCATTGAAGAAGAGGGAAGAGCAATCTCGCAGTGTTAGTGGCTAAAAGGGATAGCAAAGTCAAACTTCCTAAACCAAGGCCTAAGCAAAATATCGATGTCACCAGACTGGGGGGGGGACTCTTCTCATGGGTCTAGGATCTAAGCGATGCCATAATCCTCGATCCAAGCCCACAGTCCTAGATGGAGCTCTGGCCCAGACATTGTGACCAACATTGGAACCCCTACCACCTCTACCTCCCCTACAACTGCTAGCACCTCTAAGAAATTTGCCATATGACTTTCGATGACTCCTAAAATCAACCAAACCCTTGGTGAAAGGTGCAGGGGGCAAAATTAGATTCAGGGGGAACATGTATCCCAACCTTGGTTGAAACAAATGGGGTACACATTTTTGGAAAAAGAAAAATATCTAAGTTCAAAGAGTTCCTTGCCAAGGTGTAGCCTAACTTTGAGCTTAGCATATCCTTGATGGCGAACATGTTCATCGCTCGTGTCTACCTCTATTAATTAAACAAAGTCAACTACCATTTTGTAAAATAAGTTGACACTCTACAGATGGTGAGGAATTCCTTCCATACAAATCCAAATCACTTCATTAAGATTGTGGACAACATTCGAGTTGATAAACCAAGGAACAAAAGATAAGGAAATACCAATTGTGGTGGTCCAATTTGTATTTAATGCTTCATCCCTCAAAGACAATGATAGGAACTTAACTAGGAATTTGCAATCAGAAATCGAGAAAACCTCTCATTCTTGATCATTCGACCAATGGCCTAGAATGTGTGCTATTAAATCTTCCTTGGACATCTTGTTGCTATTATTAGTTGCCACAACATAGGAAGAAAAAAAGTCCAATTACTCATAAATCTCATCTAAAGGGGGAATAATAATTAGATATTGAGCTGTAAGCTCAACCATGATTGAGTTCCTACGAGAAATGGAGGGGAAGAACTGAGAGAAAGAAAGAAATGTAGAGAGGGCACGCTAATGAGAGGGCGAAGGGAAGAAGAACCAACAAATAGCTATCGAGTGATTAGGGAAATAACATCTAAAGCAAAATCCCATATATCTACAATGTGTCATGTGATGACTGCGAAGACCATAGTTGAAGCACCTATCGATTTTGATCAGTAGAGAGAAAGGGAGCTCTTCACACGCCATCACCTAACTAGAATCCAACCGTCCTCACAAGGCTAGAGAGATAGCAGAGGACGAGAGACAGAAGGATTGTAACTATGCATCAAGTATGTTTTTTGAGAAGCTAATTAGGGGGATGGTGTGCCCGTGGAAGAAAGCGAGAGTCGAAAAGATGGGATGTTTCGTAGACATTGGAAATCGATTCAAATCTTTTTGAATTGGTTTTGGAAGGAAAACATGAGCGATAGCCTGTTTTGACATGGGCATTAAATGTAGAGTGGGATGCATTAAATATTTCAATGAAGAGAAAAGAAGATATTGCTGTCCCACAAGCAAAAGGAATTGAAGCATTTAATGTCTTGCAACCATGAGAATACTTTTAGGTTAAAGAAGGATGATCTACAGATATCGCCACCCCACTATTGATGACCAGATTCATCTTATCATAATTCATAACAGTACTAGATGGAAATTGACCATTGATCCCATCTTGGAAATAGTGTATTATTGATTCTAAGCGACTCTCCAGTGAGAGTTCCCTGCAATGACAATTGGACAAGGATGAAGGACCTAGATGAGAGAGTCCATCCAAATTACCCACAGAAGAATCATGGTTCTTGTCGGATGAATAGGCCAATTTTGAGAAAGGAGGAGGGGGAAAGGAAACACATAGTCCTTCTGCATTGCTTGAATCCAAGGTTAGGGATAGTGGAGACTTCCCCAAAAGATTTACAGTAGATCGTTGGTAGATTGAATCGGATAGATAAAATGACTCTTCTTTAGGTTTTGATATATTGATAGACATGGGAAAGAGCCCCAATCATATATCCTCAAGAAACCACCTGTTTGAAGCATCCGATTCATGGATGTCACCAACTGAGGGAAGTTGGCCGAGATCACCCCAAACATTATTTGGTGTAACAATCTCAATAGTAGACTTGTTACCCATAGTTGAAAAACTAGAGGGCTCATTGGGAGAAGGAGGAGGGATGTGAGTCTCCACATTTCTGTTCTCCAAGACCATAGGTAACGATTCACAAACACAATCCCTCGAAATTGATTTTGAACAGGAAAGGAAGGGGGAAAAGAGACTAGTCTCACAGTCTTCTCATGGGAGGAAGAGGGAGAAGACCAAACAGAGTGAGACGAAGAGAGATAGGAGTTGGAGGAATAGGAAGAAGAAGAAGAGATAGGAGGGGAGCCCAAAAAAATAGAAATATCCATCAATTGGAGAGGTGGCTGGAGAAGCTCAAGGCCTCGATGACAGCCAACCATCTTCTTCAGGCACAGAACTCAAAAGGCATCTTCTTCTCCATCTCATAATCCTAAGAAATGAGTTACCTTCGTGAGATATATCACCAACAAGGAGCTCTACCACCATCGCTAAGGCCAACGTCAAGGAGCTGTAGAGACAAGGGTGCCACTCTAAGGCAACAGTGGAGAAAGGTGTTCACCACCATCGGTGAATAGATTTCGGATTGACCTACACCACCACTACCTAAGCCTATTGTAGACACCCCGATTTTGAAGTCACTTGGTAGCAGGCTACTCCGGTTGATGCTCTGGTTGCAACCACCAAAATCCTAGCCCACTTAGGCCCGCACAAACCCACACAAGCCCATTAGGTCCGCGCAAGCCCATTAAGCCCAATTAGACCCACACTGGCCCACTCTGACCCAATTAGATTTAAAACTAAACAAATTAAATTAAATCCACTTGAAAG
>JAMKQA010008478.1:0-24156 GCA_024699735.1 Posidonia australis | reverse complement strand
CAATTGGAGACAAAATAGGGCTACATAATGCCAAAAGAGGTTACATATTCTATGCCTTAGCCTTCTTAAATACTAGGGCACCTAAATGGTCTAATGACCAAACTAACCCTGAAACAAAGACATAATTCAAGACATATTTACAACAATAAGTATATTTAATTCAAGATAATGTTAAAAAATAAAGATAAATCCAAAATATCTGGATGGTTGCCAATCTATATTAAATCAAATATATCCTTTATTTTAACTAATTTTTCTAGTACTTGTATAGATTTAAATTTTCAAATTTGATTTACTTTGCATTTTCAATTTAAATTGAATTTGGAATTTATTTAAAATCTTGCTATTACAAAGATGATTTAAATTACAGATTTGGTCGTTATTGATCAATAGATTCGTATGTAGATATTTTAGGATCTTAATTTTTGAAAATTTTTCCTTTTAAGTTTCTCGATGCCAGTACACCTAGTGACTAGCTGACATGGTAGATTTCATTGGCATCTAACTACTGATTCACTATGTGCAGTAGAAATGGAATACATGGGCTCGTCGCCTGTACAGGCGGCGACGCAATAATTCCATCGCTAGCGTATTGATGATGAGATCTAAAAAGATTTTTTTGCCTTTTTAAACGAGTTTGATCCTAGCCCTTTGTCCACCACTCATCCTTGACGAGATCTGGTGGCCCCAAACTCTATAAATATATCCCCTAGGTCAAGAACTTGCATTAAAAATTCCTAAGGAGCCAGCAGAAACCCTAAGAGCTTGAGAGAGAGATCCCATGAGAGAGTTCCTTTAGCCCCTGCACCACTTTGTCCATGTCCCCATGGGAGAAGCTTTGATTCCAAAGATCATTCCAACTTAAAGCCATAGCGCACCTCTAGAGATCCATCCATCTGCCTCCACTTCCTTCATCTACTCCAAAGTGTACAAGGATGAAGGGAGTATTCTTTCCAATAATTTATTCTTTTTACATAATTATTGCATCTTAAATAATCCCATAGTATATGCATGCGAGGACAACCCTCTAGTTAGTATTAGATCACTTATTCATATTAGGTATTGTTATTTTTCTTATTTCATGTACCACACCTAGAACTAATCCAAATTTCTATTTTTGTTGATTATTTTGAAGGGAATGAAGAATACATAGCACGAGGAAGCCGTTGGGCAGCATCCTATCTTCAATCTAGTGAACCAAGAACTCACATCAACCACAACTCCCATAAGGCGTCTTGTCAGCCCGTAAAATCAAAGGACAAGTGGCAATCACAATGGAGTCATCAACGTGAGTGGACATGACGACAACTCCATATCAACCCCCAAAAATCCATCAACAAGAAGGAAGGGGTAAGAAGATGACCTCTGGCTACACACTGGAAGGCATTATAGGCGACATGGCCCAAGTCTCGATTAAGAAAGGATAGAAGGGGAAGTTTGTTTAACACTAGGGGTAGCCCATGCACTATCAACTGTAGTACCAGCATGGGTATTACCAAACCCCACTGACACAGTAGTAGCACCCTTAGTACCAGCATCCTCTGAACTACCAAGTCTATGCCCAATAGGGGCAACAATAGAGGTAGAAGAGTTACCACACCGTCCCTCCTCCTCAACATTACAAGACTTAGAGGCGAAACTACCCACCACTTCCAGAGTTTTTCTCCGATGTATTTAGAATATTGGTAGAGTAGAATTTGCAGCCTCTAGTACCAATCCTGAACACTCCCAATGCGGACATGTCGAAATGCTGTCCATACCATCAAAAAAATAGGAATACACTAGAAGAGTGTTTCACGGTCAAAGATAAAATACATGAGCTAAATGACAAAAGGGTGGTCATGTGGACCTAACTAAAGGAGAGACTAAAGGCATGTCGGGAAATGCAACATAAAATAAAGATCCATCAAGATCCCATGTCCAATCATTTGGTAGCTCATATGGAGGCTGAGGATGGCCAATCAGCTACATAGTCGGAACTGGTGATTAGTCAGCGTGTATAGATAGACCCCGACATAGAGCCACCAATAAAAGACAGAGAGGTGTCAGATGCGCCCATACCAGGAGTATGGTCAGAAGAGGATCTAGACGAACCTTGGGAGGACTCACTAGGATGGGAGACCCAAGACAATGACAATCCATGGGATAGCTAGCAAGATGAGGAAGAAGCTGATGACCATGTCAACTTCGACACCTTCCCTAATATTGGAAGTTTGCATGAATTGGCAAGAGGGATCGTTGCTAGGTTCAAAGAAGAGACCATCGTCTTTTAGGATGTTGAACTATCCCTAATGAAGGAATCCTCACACCTACTGATCATCAATGCAGACATCAGTGGTTGTTTACTGCAAGGGATATTTGTTGATACTAGAGCTAGCAAAACTGTTTGCTCCCTATCCACCATGAAGTCCCTGGGCTTTCATGAAACTTAGGTGACTAAGCATTGCTTCACTTGCGCAACCTACGATAAAAGTCAAAGAGAAGTGATCGGGACAATTCAGTTAGATGTCACTATAGGTTCCCTTACCAGCACCACCACGGTTATAGTAATAGAGGAGGATCTGGCTCAACTGCTACTAGGGAGGTCCTAGCTAGCAAATATTCGTGTAGTAGTGTCCACAATACACTAGCTACTCAAATTCAAACATTAAGGGAAAGTGATCATTGTCAAGGTTAACCACTGGATAAACTCCAAGGTAGAATGGGAACCTGCACCACTAGAGCCAAGCGAAGAACGACATCTACAATAGAAATATGATAAGGGACCTCTTAAGGAATGGTATGACTACAACCCCTGGTATGAAGAAGGATCTGACTCTCAGATCCTCTAGGATATGATCAGGGAAGATGTTGTGTAGTGGGTGTATGGCAAATATGTTGATTTAGACAAGTACAACATAGAGGCAACAATCAACTCTCTTTGCTTAAGCCTACAAGTGGCCCATGCCAGAATCAAGCCTCTGCCCAAGCCACTAGATCTTATAGAGGAAGGTGGGTCGCTAGGGGCATCAGTGAATACACCAACCAGGGAAGCCTAACGAGACCTACAAAGGGCAACCAAGTCGCTAGGAGCACACTACAAGGGGCAGGTTAGGATAAATTCGACAGTAACCCTCACAAGACCATCGTCAAGCTTCGCCGGGAGACAGCAGCCTTTAACCAGGTAACTCCCTTCACTTAGGCTTGAAAATTTCTTCGTAGGTCTTGTCGGGCTTGTTCATGCCCTCTGGATCGAGTCCTTGTAGGGATACACCCCCTGTCCGCCATTGTCCTCTCCTCTGTTATTTTCCAGAGGCAACTCTCCCTTCGAATTTCCAAATCCAGGGATTCGACAAATAGAATGGTAGGGCTACCCGATTTCCTACCTTAGAGCCTTTTACGGAGACCTCGCCCAACTACAAGTTGACATGAGATTGCTCATCCGCCTGTTCCAGAAGAGTCTGACGGGGCCCACGTTGAAGTGGTTCACTTCCCTCAATATGGCCACCATCAAGACTTGGGACGACCTTATGTAGGCGTTCCTCGAACAGTATTCCTTTAATCTCGACTTAGTCCCCAAGCGGGAGGACTTGGTCGCTATCAAGCAGAGGCCCCAAGAAACATTTGGGGAGTATGTTGGACGATGGTGCTCCTTGGCTTCACAAGTCAAAGATAGACCCTCTGATGAGGAGTCTATTGAGATTATAATCCAAGAAACACAACCAGTAGACGGGGCTCTGCTTAGCATTCAACTAGTCACCACTTTTTCTGCACTGCTCTGGGTGGGTGCTCGTGTTGAGAGTTCACTGCGCGGTAGTAGTATTCCAACACTCTCTGCATTTGCTAAGCATGCCACTTCCTCTCAAAGTGGCACCAACAGCAGCAACAACAACAATAACCATAACGCCAATCCACACAGGAGGCGGGATCCCTCCAAGGATAAAATTTATTACATTAGATCCCCTGCTACACCAACGAATGTCCATCCGCCCCCTCAGCATCAAGTAGTTTATGCACCCACGCCTACACCTAGAGCACCTCATGCATCACACATCACTCCCATTGTCACTCCAATTTATCCTCCCCCTCAGGTGGTGATGCGCCCGCCATTGGCACATCCGTAGCCAAAGCGGCAACGCCGTGACAGGCGCCACTATACACCTTTAGTGGAACCGTTGAGCTTGGTATTCCCAAAAGTCGCATCCCTCCTGAGGCTGCCAGAGGTGCACCCGCTACCAAGGCCGCTTCCTGCCTGGTATAACACGAATGCGTTCTGCAATTTCCATCGAGTCGTAGGTCACTCAACGGATAATTGCCTGACACTAAGGAACGCAATCCATGACTTGATTGACCATAAGGTCATTGTGATTAACACACAGGCGGTAGGCCCTACGCCCACATCAGTTGCGACACAAGCACCACCAGCACAATCTAGCATAGTTAGCCAGCCATTACCTCAGCATTCAGACCTAGGAGCAACAGGCCCCACGGGAGGTCATATCCTTTTCCTTGGATTTTTGCGGGTGCGAAGTCCAACTGTTTGACCTTTTGACCACGTGGTCAAGTTCATATCTTTTTCCTCAGATTCTCGCGGGCACGAAATCCTTTTCTTTGGCTTCTGACTGGGCGGTCAGAGTTGGCCTTTGACTGGGCGGTCAAGGTCATTTTCTTCTGGAATTTCGCGGGTGCAAAATCCTTTTCCTTGGCTTTCGACCGGGCGGTCAAAGCCAACCTTCAGCTGGGCGGTCAAGGTCTTTGCTTTCCCTTTTCTTCTGGATTCTCGGGGGAGCGAGATCCTTTTCCTTGCCATATGACCGGGTGGTCAGAGTCGGCCTTCGACCAGGCAGTCGAGGTCATTTCCTTTTCCTTGGCTTCTGACAGGACAGTCAGAGTCGACATTCGACCGGGCAGTCAAGGTCATTTCCTTTTCCTTGGCATCTGACCGCGCGGTCAGAGTCCACGTTTGACCGGGCAGTTGTGGTCATTTCCACTCCTATTTTGGATTCTCGTGGTCGCGAGGTGCTTTTCTTTGGCTTCTGACATGGCGGTCGAAGTCGACCTTTGACCGGGCGGTCGATGTCATTTCTTTTCTTTTCCTTCTCCTCGTTGGGGCGAGATCATTTTCCTTGGCATCTGACCGAGCGGTCAAAGTCGACCTTTGATCGGGCGATCGAGGTCATTTCCTTAACCTTTTCCTTGGCTTTTGATCGGGCGGTTAGAGTCGACCTTTGACCGGGTGGTCAAGGTCATATCCATTTTCTTGGATTTTTGTGGGCACGAAATCCAACTATTGACCTTGATCAGGCGGTCAAGGTTGTATCCTTTCTTTGGCTTCTAACCATGCGGTTAGAGTCAACCTTTGGCTGGGCGGTCAAGGTCTTTTCTTTTCTTTTTCCTCAAGGGTGCAAGATCCTTTTCTTTGGCTTCTTACTGGGCTGTCATGGTCCTTATCCTTTCATTGGATTTTCGCGGGCGCGAAATCCAACTGCTTGACCTTTTGACCAGGGGGTCATGGTCCTTTCCTTTCCTTGGATTTTCGTAGGCGCAAAATCCAGCTACTTCAACTTTTGACTAGGTGATCGAGGTCCTTATTCGACTGCTTTGATTTTTATGGGCGCGAAATCCAGCTACTTGACATTTTGACCAGGCGGTCGACGTCCTTATCCGTCTCCTTGGCTTTTCGTGGGCGCGAAATCCAGCTGTTTGACCATTTGACCGGGCGGTCAATGTCCTTATCCTTCCCCTTGGATTTTCGTGGGCGTGAAATCCAACTGCTTTGGCTTTTGACAGGGCGGTCGAGGTCCTTATCCTTCTCCTTGGATTTTCGCAGGTGCGAAATCCAACTGCTTGACCTTTTGACCGGGCGATCAAGGTCATTTTCTTTCCTTGGATTTTTATGGGAGCGAAATCTAGCTGTTTGACCTTTTGACCATGTGGTCAATGTCATATCCTTTTCCTTGGATTCTCGCGGGCGCAAAATCCATTTGTTTGACCTTTTGATCGGGCGGTCAAGGACATATCCTCTTCTTTGGCTTCTGGTCGGGCAGTCAATGTTGACCTTCGACCGGGTGGTCAAAGTTGACCTTCGACCAGGCGGTTGAGGTCATTTCCTTTTCCTTTTCCTTGGCTTCTGACCGTGTGGTTTGAATCGACCTTTTGATTGGGCGGTCAAGGTCCCTTTCCTTGTATTTTTGCAAGCACATAATCCAGCTGTTTGACCTTTTGACCTAGCGGTCAAGGTCATATCCTGCTCCTTGGATTTTCACAGGCGCGAAATCCAACTGTTTGACCTTTCGACCAGATGGTCAAGGTCATATCCTTTTCCTTGGATTCTCGTGGGCGCGGAATCCTTTTCTTTGGCTTTTGACTGGGCGGTCAGAGTCAGCCTTTGACCGAGCTGTCAAGGACATTTTCTTCTGAATTTCGCAGGCGCAAAATCCTTTTCCTTGGCTTTCGACTGGGCAATCAAAGCTGACCATCGGCCGGGTGGTCATGGTCTTTGCTTTCCCTTTTCTTCTGAATTCTCACTAGCGCGAGATCCTTTTCCGTGGCTTCTGACAGGGCGGTCAGAGTTGTCCTTCGACCCGGTAGTCGAGGTCATTTCCTTTTCCTTGGCTTCTGACCGCGCGGTCAGAGTCAACCTTTGACAGGGCAGTCGAGGTCATTTCCACTCCTATTTTGGATTCTTGCGAGCACGAGGTCCTTTTCTTTGGCTTCTAACAGGGCGGTCGGTGTCGACCTTCGACCGAGCGGTCGAGGTCATTTCCTTTCCTTTTTCTTGGATTTTGGTGGGTGCGAAATCTAGTTGTTTGACCTTTTGACCAAGCGGTCAAGGTCCTCCTCTATCCTTTTCTCTTTTGGAATTTCTCTGGCGTGAAATCCTTCTCCTTGGCTTTTGACTAGGCGGTCAAGTCGACTTTCGGCCAGGCGATCGAGGTCCTTATCCTTTTCTTTGGATTTTTGTGGACGTGAAATCCAGCTGCTTGACCTTTTGACTGGGTGGTCATGGTCTTGTTCTTTTCTTTGGATGTTCACAGGCTTGAAATTTTTTTGCTTGCCCATGTCCGTGCGGATAGGGCCTTCTATTCTTCTTGACAAATTGTATGTTTGTCATGCCCCTTTCTTTGGGCAGGTATCCCCAACTACTCGGTTGACAACCGTCATACTGTTTGGTGTCTGGTTTGACAAGACTTAGCTTGCTTGTCATATTCTGCCTCCTCAGGTTGATAACCTCAATAATCTGGTTGATGAGTCTGACAACTTATCATTTTCCTACCAGTGGCTCCCTCTATGCACAGGATTTCTTCGCTTTTGCCGTATTACATCAGCACTAGCATCAGCTTTTCATCAGCTTTAAAGAACGGCTCTTGAATTTGGTTATCGCGTTGGCATCGCATCTCCGGCATTTAGATAAGCAGTTGCACGCATTTTTCATTTGCATTTGCATTTGGCAACAAGTCATGACTTTCGGTGCATCCGTCGGATAAGTGACTTACTGCCTACAGTGAACACCATCCTTCTATAACCTCAAAATGGGGGTATCTTGTCAACCCTGAGCATCGGTCTTGGTTCCTTTCGTCCCTCGACCTCGCTCAGGGAGGGGCATCTGTAGACACCCCTGATTTTGAGGTGGCTCATAGATAAGCTTCCAAGATGTTGCTTTGGATGTGGCAAACTCAAACACTTTTGAATCCCATCAGCTAAACCAACCACAAACCTATAGTAGGCCCGCAGCCCAATTAGAAATACAGATAGGTAAAGGAGAGCTCCAAGTTAGAGCACAAATATTGAGCACCTAGCTGGAGCACCAAGCAGGAGCACATAAGTGGCGCACCAAGCTGGCGCACTGCCACTTCACAGGTTGCTGGCTGCTGGGTTTCCACCTCCCAAGTCTGTAACCTTCACCAGTGAATATGCCATGGAATCTACGCCAGGCTCTTCGTTTACGAGGCTGCCAGCATTCCATGGGAGTTACCCATGTAAAATCCTATATAAAGACCCCCATAGGCAGCCATTTGGAGGATCTTAAGCACGCCATCTACTGATTCCAGCAACCTATTCTCATGTTCTTGAATATTCCCTTGCATTCTAAAGCACCTCCAGCCTTTCCAAAGCAACAAGGATCATATTATCTTGGGTTTTCTAAGACGGAACACCTTCGACAAGGTAAGCCCCACTCCTTTCTTTACTTTTGATCTTAGTTCTTGCATCGAATATAACATGCCTTGAACTTCACATATAATCTGATTTGTTGCTGTTTACAAGAGAGTTTTATGATAAGATGCTTGTTTCATATGCAAGATACTCTACATGTAAAATCTATATGATAAAAATTTGCATCATGTAATTCTTGTGAGTTGTTTTTCTTCTATATGATTCATGAACATGCATGCTATAAAATAAGCATCAATCATAATCTCTGTATATTTATCATTTTCATATGGTTGTTAGGTTCATCCATTCATTTCCTATCTTTTAGAATCCCATGCATGTATTTCAGTGATGATTTGCATGATTTGGAACCAAATAACAAAAGATTTCCATTTGTTTGTATCTTATCTGTTTTATATTTTTATCACCTGCATACCTAATCTGATTAAAGAAAATCACTGATCTCTGAAATGTAGACCAGATTCTGAATCAGATTGCAGTCTGATTCAGGTTTTCTAGGGAGCACCATTCTGGAGCACCAAAGTGGTGCACCAGAGTGGCGCACCAAACCAGAGCACCATTCTAGCGCACCATTCTGGTGCACCAGTCTGGTCAGAGAGCAAATCATGCTATTTGCATTTCAAGCCGCATGGTTTCTCGGATGATTTTGACTCTGATTTTCCTGGTGTAGATTCTCTGATGTTATATGTCTTTGCATGCATGTTTTCAGCTTAAGATGATACTATTTTAAGACTCTTTTACCAATTGCATGCTCAACCCATGGCTGAAAATTGGTAGGCTGATTGCCCCTTACTCCTATATGGAGATTCTTATGCATCAATCCATGATCCATGTGACATGGCCGAACTTGGTTGCTTTCATTTAGCATGAATACAATGTGATCTTGTGTGAGGCATGCAGCCCTTGAACACACGGTCCATAAATCTTCTCATGCTTGCATTTTTCTAGATATTCAAATAGCATTTCTCGGGTTTAAAGACTTTACATTGCATAACTTTCTGGAATACATTATTGCATTGCACTGCATGGATTTCTGGTGTTTTCCTCAGCACATCTTCCTAGCCCCACTAGAGCACCTAGGTGGCGCACCAGACTGGAGCACCAGTCTGGCGCACCAAACAATCACATCAACCTATTTTCCAGTAGCACACAGTAGCTTTTCGCATGATTTTTAGCATGTTTTCCTGTTTTGATTTGCTTCTGGTTTTCTCTTGTTTTCTTCCTTGATATATCAGGAAGACCCAATTCTGTTTTTAGCCCTTTACATGCATGATAGATCATATTTTGCATATAGTAAAGCAAGGATGAAAATCACTCGATGTTGTTAGATCTTTTGATCATATCTGTGCAATATCCTTGCACCGGGGCTTGTCCCATTACATGAGTGACATTTCTGAGCATTAGGACACACCCTACAACACATGCACTCTTATTTAGCATAAGACACCATTCGCTTAGCATGGCATTGCATATCACCCTCAGGCATACAGAAAAGGTTGGAAAGCCAACATTTCATATAAGTAAATGAGAAACCCATTGAAAGACTATTTTTTGGGCGTACGAGGGTGCCTAGTACCTTCCTCGTCTGTAACCGGTATCCTTGCCCATTTCTGGTTTGAGACCTTCTTTTCCATTGGTGTATTTGCATGATTTGAGTGTTTTAAGCGGTTTTCCTCGTCTTCCGTTTTTAAATAGACTAGGTGGCGACTCCTGCACTTTTATTTTAATGTTTTGCCGTGACTATGCCGATCCTCGTGCATTTGGTCTTTCGTGCGAAGCCCGAGGTTGTCGCCGGCATGGCTACAGGAACCATGCCGGCGAATATGCCATGGAATTTATGCCAAGCTCTTCGTTTACGAGCCTGCTTGCATTCCATGAGAGTAACCTTTGCAAAATCCTATATAAGGACCCCCATGGGCAGCCATTTGACGATCTTAAGCAAGCCATCTACTAATTCCAGCAAACTATTCTCGTGTTCTTGAATATTCCCTTGCATTCTAAAGCACCTCCAGCCTTTCCAAAGCAACAAGGATCATATTATCTTGGGTTTTCTAAGAAGGAACACCTTCGACAAGGTAAGCCCCATTCCTTTCTTTACTTTTAATCTTAGTTCTTGCATCGAATATAACATGCCTTGAACTTCACATATAATCTGATTTGTTGCTGTTTACAAGAGAGTTTTATGATAAGATGCTTGTTTCATATGCAAGATACTCTACATGTAAAATCTATATGATAAAAATCTGCATCATGTAATTCCTATGAGTTGTTTTTCTTCTCTATTTCTTTACACAAGGAACCATGATTCATGAACGTGCATGCTATGAAATAAGTATCAAATATAATCTCTATATATTTATCATTTGCTTATGGCTATTCATCCATTCATTTCCTATCTTTTAGAATCCCATGCAAGTATTTCAGCCCATGATTTGCATGATTTGGAACCAAATAATAAAAGATTTCAATTTGTTTGTATCTTATCATGTTTTCTATTTTTATCACCTGCATACCTGATCTGATTAAAGAAAATCACTGATCTTTGAAATCTGGACCAGATTTTGAATCAGACAGCAGTCTGATTCAGATTTTCTGGGGAGCACCTTTCTGAAGCACCTTTCTGGCACACCAGAGTGGCGCACCATACAAGAGCACCATTCTAGCGCACCAGTCTGGTCAGTGAGTAAATCACCCAGTTTGCATCTCAAGCTGCAAGGTTTCTCGGATGATTTTGATTCTAATTTTCCTGGTGTGTATTCTTTGATGTTATATGTCTTTGCATGCATGTTATCAGATTAAGATGATACTATTTTAAGACTTTTTTACACTTTGCATGCTCAACCCATTGCTGAAAACTAGTAGGCTGATTGCCCCTTACTCCTATATGGAGATTCTTATGCGTCAGCCCCTGATTCATGTGACGTGGCCGAACGTGGTTGCTTTCATTTAGCATGAATAGAATGTGCTATTGTGTGAGGCTTGCAGCCCTTGAACACATGGTCCATAGATCTTCTCATGCTTGCATTTCTCTAGACATTCAAATCGCATTTCACGGGTTTACAAAGACTTTGCATTGGATAACATTCTCGAACCCAATATATTACATGGCATTGCACTACATGGCTTTCTAGTGTTTTCCTTGGCACATCTTTCTGGCCCCACTTGAGCACCTAAGTGGCGCACCAGACTGGAGCTCCAGTCTGGCACACCAAAAAAGCACATCAACCTGCTTTTTAGTAACACACAACAACTTTTTGCATGATTTGTAGCATGTTTTCCCATTTTGATTTGCTTCTAGTTTTCTTCCTTGATATATCAGGAAGACCCAATTCTGTTTTTAGCCTTTATTATGCATGGAAGATCATGTTTTGCATATAGTAAAGCAAGGATGAGAATGACTCGATGTTGTTAGATCTTTTGATCATATCCGTGCAATATCCTTGCACCGGGGCTTGTCCCATTACTCGGGTGACATTTCTGAGCATTAGGACACACCCTACAACCCATGCACTCCTATTTAGCATAAGACACCACTCACTTAGCATGGCATTGCATATCGCCCTCGGGCGTACAGAAAATGCTGGAAAGCAGACATTTTATATAAGTAAATGAGAAACCCATAGAAAGACCGATTTTTCGGGCATACGAGGTTGCCTAATACCTTCCTTGTACGTAACAAGGATCCTTGCCTAGTTCTGGTTTAAGACCTTCTTCTCCATTGGCTTTATCACCTGATCTGAACGTTTTATGCGGTTTTCCTCGTCTTCCGTTATTTAATAGACTTGGTGGTGACTCTTGCACTTTTTTTTATTTCTGTCGTGACTTTTCTGATCCTCGTGCATTTGGCCTTCCGCGCCAAGCCTGAGGCTATCACCGGCAAGGTTACAAGAACTGGCGACTCCACTGGGGATAACCAGATCCCGACTTTTGTTTTGAATTTCTCATTTACTTTGGCTTTCCCCCTTGCTTGCCTATTTCTATGCCTTGCATTGGTTGTCCCTTTTGTAAGTGGTGTCTTTCTTGCATGCATGCCGTTGTATAATAGGTGTTTCCTTTTTACACATTTGCTATGTCACCACTGTTGCACTTAATTTGCACATGCTTTTGTTTGTTAATTCATGGCTGATTTGCATGTTTCTTTCCCTTATTATATATGCCATGCCTAGGAGATTAGAAACGTGTTTGCTCTTCCCATTTGGTTAATGGAAATTTAATAACCAAAATCAATAAAAGATAAGGCAAACCAGTGACAAATTGCAATTTTCCCCCACAGTTTAATAAACCTGCAAGTAAAAAACTTAAAGCATGCTTTGCATTCATCATATAGGGCATGCATTTTCTACTCTCTCGAGTCCGCCTATATAGTTTGCAAAGGACATTTCTCGATGTCTCATCCTATCGCTTTGGCGTGGGATGAAATATTGGTTTTTTCCCCCTTGTCTGGTGTTGTGTCAGTGTTAGTAGAGGGTACAACCTACTGTTTTGGCAAAGGACGAGGCCCTGAACGCACCACCCCATTCACTACCTAAGCTTTGGCTAGGATTTAGAATGGGGACCTTCATTTTTCTAAACTTGAGTCGGAGACCCATTCACCCCAGTGTGAACCTGGAGTACACGGCTTGATAGGACACCCCTAGTTTGCGAGGGAGCACATACTAAAGGCTTTCATGCATTTTGCATCTCATACTAACACAAACATTGCATCTTTTCTAACTTGTTTGTTTTTGTGCATAAGATTCTTGTCTGTGCGAGTTTCCTTAGCCTAAGCTCGAGACCTTTCCTTTCGCTGACTCTATTTGCGACCCTATTCTTGACTGCGTCTCCCGAGTTATCTGTCACTTTCGACAATAGATCGTCCTAGGATTCATCACACTCTTCCCAGCCGTAGTCCGATCCTTACTCGCTCGCGATCTAGCATGTCAGCGAGTCCCTTTCCTTTGCTATCCATGAGGAGGTCCCCGTCTAAGGATACTCTTTTTTTGTTCCTATTCCAGTTGTCACTGCTGTCCCAACTTTTGCCTTGGCTTCTGGAGGAACTCCATCACCTCAATTCCGTGTCCCTGTGGCTACCCCGCCTTCGGGGCCACTAACTTGGTCTTCTGCTGCTTTTGGGGCCTCAACAGTTGAGTCTGTTCCTGTGACCCTTCCCCAAGGTTCTTTTGCTACCCCTTCTCAGGGCTATGTGTTTACTAGCCCTCCTCCGACTACGGCTGTCTTAGTAGTAGCCACCCCCTAGTTTGGACAACTAGGATCTCAGCCTCCTATTTCTTCCCCAGCTTTGCCACCATCCTATGGAGCCACTAGTGACAATCTCGTCAACGCACAACTGCAACGAATGTCGGCCCTCACCCAGCAGTTGAAGGGATTGGCATTGGCACTCCAGCCTTTCTCAACCTTGACATTTCCGGCTCCCGAGTTGCCTATGCATCCGGCCTTAGGACCACAGTTTGCATCCACTACACTACAACCACAGCCGTCGCCGTCCCTTGTCTCTCCAGCGATAGGGGTGTCGACATTACCATTCGTTACACCTACACAACACCCACCACAGCATGCATCCATCCTATCTGGTGGCCAGCCTCCTAGGCTGGCGGGAGCCCAGCCCTCCGTGAACATTGTACTAGAGACCATTCTGGTCCAACAACTCTTACTCCCACACTCTGCACCACTTGTTGCACCACGCCCTACATTATCCTCACCCTTGTACCAGAAACACGGTTCATCTTTTGACCCACAACACAATGCACCCATGCACGGGTACATTGGCCATCCTACTATAGCACCAAATGGCGGAATGGTGGATCCGGAGGAGCCCTTAGGGCAACCCATACAGTGTACGCACAACACCCGCATCTACTACACAATCCACAGCTGCAGTAGCTCCGAATGCTCTCCTCGCGATAGTGAATGATGTGGAGCACACTCTCGGACAAGTGCAGGGCAGGGATAGCCAGTCCTACCAATTCCGGGACCACTATTATTTCTCAGAGGCGACTCTCCCCTCGAATTTCTAAATCCCGGAATTCAACAAATACAATGGTAGGGGCTGCCCAATTGCCCACCTTAACATCTATTGCGGAGACCTCGCCCAGCTCCAAGCTCATGAAAGGTTGTTGATCCGCCTGTTCTAGAAGAATCTCACAGCGCCAGCGTTGAAGTGGTTCACTTCCCTCAACATGGCCACCAACAAGACTTGGGACGACCTTACGCAAGCGTTCCAGGAACAATATTCCTTCAATCTTGACTTAGTCCCAAAGCGGGAGGACTTAGTCGCTCTTAAGCAGAGGCCCTAAGAAACATTTGGGGAGTATGATGGATGTTGGCGGTCTTTGGCTTCACAGGTCAAGGACAGACCCTCCGATAAGGAGTCTATTGAGATCGTGATTCGATGAGCATAGCCAGCGATCGGGGCTCTACTTAGCATTCAACCAGTCACCACTTTTTCTGCACTACTTCGAGTGGGAGCCGTGTTGAGAGTTCACTACGCGGCGGCAGTTTTCTAGCACTCTCTGCATTTGCCATGCACGCCACTTCCTCTCATAGTGGCGCCAGCAGCAGCAACAACAACAATAACCATAATGCCAATCCACCCAGGAGGCGGGATCCCTCTGGGGATACAGTTTCTTATATTAGATCCTCTGCTGCACCGACGAATGTCCATCTGCCCCCTCAACATCAAGTAGTTTATGCACCCACGCCCACACCTAGAGCACCTCATGCATCACACATCACTCCCATTGCCACTCCAGTTTATCCTCCCCCTCAGGTGGTGATGCGCCCACCATTGGCACATCCGCAACCAAGGTGGCAACGCCGTGACAGGTGCCACTATACATCTTTAGTGGAACCGTTGAGCATGGTATTCTCTAAAGTCGCATCCCTCCTAAGGCTACCAGAGGTGCACCCGCTACCATGTCCGCTTCTTGCCTGGTATAACACAAATGGGGTCTGCAATTTCCATCAAGTCGTGGGTCACTCGACGGACAATTGTCTTACACTAATGAATGCAATCCAGAACTTGATTGACCAGAAGGTCATTGTGATTAACACACAGGCAGCAGGCCCTACGCCCACGTCAGCAGCCACACAAGCACCACCAGCACAACCCAGAATAGTTAGCCAGCCATTACCTCAGCATTCAAACCCGGGAGCAGCAGGCCCCTCGGGAGTCAATTCCAATCTTCTTGTTGATTCTACTTGATCTTTTATTTGTCTTACCAATCTTATTGTATTCTCCCCTTTCCCATGTCAGTTGTATTTCGGGGAGTCATTAGTTTGATTCGTCCTCCCATGAGGTAGTCTCATTGTTTAGCTTCAAACCCCGTCCGCTTCAAGCCAGAACCTATAATGTTTTGTACTGTATCAACTAGTTTGAGCCGGTCAATTCCATTCCTGCCATTTAGCCATTCGTAGTAATCCCCATCTGATGGTCGAAATCTCGTGTTGCAACTGGGGATACGAGAAAGGAATCCCTTGGGAGATACAGCTAGGGAAACACTGAATCGGTCAAGGCGGAAGAACAAAGAAAGCACGATGAATTGGGATACGAGCATCGGAACCAGCGGAGGAGATCCCATGCGCTCAGGTAAGTCCCCAAAAATGATCATTTCCCACGATTTAACTCACTTTACCAGTGCAGGCGTATTGAATCCAAGCTAGAGTTTGTTCACAGCCTCAATATCATAGTCACCAACAGGTCTCTGAAGAAATTTTCCTGAGAATGGTCATTTAGAGTCAAAACAAACTTGCAAGTAGTTACAGAATTATACAACGTTGTCAGACTCAAAATAGTTGGCAGTGTATTAGGAAATAGTAGTGCAAGATCTGGATCAGAAGACGAACACAGAGAGCCTCACAAATGACACAATTGGAGATCTAGGCATTTTTATTCCAAGAAAGTGCTCACGGATGACCTAACCGAGCACAACAACATCAAAGGGGGAAATCAATTGTTTTACCACTGTAGCCTGATTCACCAGGACAAAACTTCAATTCTGGTCCTTCAAGAAAGTCTTTGTTGGATCGATGATCGTCACCCATCAGCGACTCCTAACTGGAAAGTACTACCAGTGATCATTGGCCACTCCCGAGCCTTGCAAAGCATTTCATTATAAGCCATGCATCTTTATCTTTCCTATTTAGTGCATCCATACGTCACATAAATTGTGTCATGTGCATTGTACTTTCTTTTGGCATTGTAATTATAATATGAAACATTGGCATAACCATTGCCCGATGAGGATAATCAGAAGCCAGCCTGCTTAGGAAGAGTTTTGATCCTCTTCACGCATTACTGCCTGTGTGACCTAGGAGATAAGGGAGCCAGTATTCATGGGAAAGTGGGCGAAATGTACAAATTCCTAAGGGACCTATACCTCTAGAGAGAGAAAAAATGATAGGTTGTGAATGAGTGTGAGCGAATAAAAATATAGTCTTCGGAGCACAAAAGAAATAAGAAGATAGAAGGCAAAGATAGAAGTTGGCTCCAATTAGAGAGGTGTGGAAGACGATTCTATCCCTACCACATAACTTGGAGAGGAGTTGATGCATACACCTACCAAGCCCACATGTTCAAAGGGACTAGCCACCAATTTTTATCAAGCAGAAAGAGCAGCCACCCCTTAGCCTAGGTGTTTATTACCTCCAAGTAGGGATAGGGTATGTCAACATGCCTTTGAGGGAGTAAAAGAAAATTTAATTATCGAGAAAAGTTGGTGTAGGACCCAAGGAGTTTGGCATGGAGTCCATCATAACCCGAAAGCCCATTGGTTGAGTGAGAGCCACCATAAACCCAGGGATCTTGGTAGCCCCAAGTGAGTTGAGGACACAATCTAGTTCCTTGTAGCAGGCAAGGAAGGCTTCCTCGGTGTTGAGGGCATATCTTCTATCAACCATACATAAATCTTGCTTCCATCTTATGAGTTCTGCATAAATCATTTGGCATTCAACATTTTCGATTACACCACTTTTTGCATTTTACATTGCTTTGCAAGGCATTTGCCTGCATTCCAACCAGGGGCATGTCAACTGCCTTTTGAGTTGGGATTTTGGCAAAAAGGGATCCTCAAGTAGGAGCATGTTAATTGCTCTTTGATTGGAGTTAGGTAATTGACTTGGAGCTTGCCAACTGCCTTTCTAAGTCAAGAAGATCATGGGGACAGTACTACTTTTGGAAGCATGTAGATAACGCTTCTCTCAAGTACTTCAGGATAAGCCTGTCAGTTCAAAAAAGCAGAGTCGTCACAGCACATGAAACAAGTTGGTGGCATGCATAGCAATAGCCTGCAGGTCCGGCGGACTTCTTCCAAGGTGATAGTAAACTCTGTCTACCTGAAGCGAAAGGCATGGAAACTGGGTTTCCAGAATCTATCCACAATGCATAACAAGTGCCAGTTCACTTCAACCATGGCAATATTCAACAATGAAAATGACATGCCTTAAACCCACAGATGTTCACGATCCTCCGCAATTGGTGCACCAACCAATGTTTGCAGGACATCAGAGCAGTGTTTTGGTGTCACCATGGTTAGATACCCTAGCAAATATGGCAGATATCCCGTGGACCCCGTCATGTACAAGCGGTGCAAGTATCTTAATTTCCAAGGTCAAAAGTGCAGAATGGCTGCGAGAATTGCATTGTTGTCCTCAGCACTCTGCAGTCTACAAAAGGCAAAAGGCAAAATGCCTAGAAAAGCAAGTGCACAAGTCTTCAAGAATTCATCGGATGGGTGACTTGCTAAAAAGCCCCTTTACACTGTTAGGTGTGCAGAATAACTCACAAAGGGTGCAACAAATAATATTTGAGTAGAAGCTTGCAAGTATCCAGTAGAATGTTAAATATCATAGCACAAGAAGTTTGTCACATCAAGAAATTTGCAATAAGGCCGCTCCAGTTTCAACAAATTACGGATATGCCCCAACCTTTTTGCGAAACATGCAAACAAAGGTCATTCAGATCGGCACATGCATCTCAACAAGAACTCTAGTTTCCGTGCTATAAAGCCAATAGGTAGCGCAATTGCAGTTTTGCCCTGGGCAACTGAGCCAATCCAAACCATGGATAATGCACATAGCAAAAGCACCAGCTTCTGTGTCACAGATCCAGCAGCAAGCAGTTCCGCCCACTAGAGTGCATCTGAGCTAGTTTCCTTCCTTGGGGACAATCCAGGGATTATCGCTTTCGTTTTTCTAGGTTCTCACTCTGGGCGGACGAGATCCATCTATCCCTTCTTTCCTTGGATTTTTGCAAGCGCGAAATCCTTTTGTTTGACCTTTGACCAGGCGGTCAAGGTCCTTTTCTGTGGATTTTCGTGGGTGAGAAATCCTATTGTTTGACCTTTGACTGGGAAGTCAAGGTCCTTTCCTACCTTTCCTTGGATTCTCGCATGTGCGAAATCCTTTTCTTTGGCTTCAGACTAGGCAGTCAGAGTCAACTTTTGACTGGGCGGTCGAGGTCATTTCCTTTCTTTTCGTTTTCCTCGCAGGCACGAGATCCTTTTCCTTGGCTTCTGACCGAGTGGTCAGAGTCGACCTTTGACCGGGCGGTCGAGGTCATTTCCTTATCCTTTTCCTTGGCTTTTGACTGGGGGGTCAGAGTCGACCTTTGACCAGGCGGTCAAGGTCATAACCTTTTTATTGGATTTTTGTGGGCACGAAATCCAGCTATTGACCTTGACCGGGTGGTCAAGGTCGTATTATTTTTCTTGGATTTTTGTGTGCGCGAAATCCAACTATTGACCTTGACCGAACGGTCAAGGTCGTATCCTTTCCTTGTCTTTTGACCATGCGGTCAGAGTCGACCTTTGACTAGGCGGTCACGGTCATTTCTTTTCTTTTTCCTCGCGAGCGCGAGATCGTTTTCTTTGGCTTCTGAACGGGCAGTCAGAGTCGACCTTTGACCAGGCGGTCAAGGTCCATATCCTTTCCTTGGATTTTCGTGAGCGCGAAATCCAACTGCTTGACCTTTTGACAGGGCGGTCAAGGTCCTTTCCTTTTCTTGGATTTTCACAAGCGCGAAATCCAACTGCTTAACCTTTTGACCGGGGGGTCAAGGTCCTTTCCTTTCCTTGGATTTTTGAGGGCACGAAATCCAACTGCTTGACCTTTTGACTGAGCGGTCAAGGTCCTTTCCTTTCCTTTGATATTAGTGGGTGCGAAATCCAGCTGCTTGACCCTTTGACCAAGCGGTCGAGGTCCTTATTCTTCTCCTTGGATTTTCGCAGACGCGAAAGCCAGCTATTTGACCGGGCAGTCAAGGTCCTCATCCTTCTCCTTGGATTTTCATGGGCGTAAAATCCAACTGCTTTGGCTTTTGACCAGGCAGTCGAGGTCCTTATCCTTTTCTTTGGATTTTCGTGGGTGCGAAATCCAACTACTTGACCTTTTAAGCGGGTGGTCAAGGTCCTTTCCTTTCCTTGGATTTTCGCAGGCGCGAAATCAAACTACTTGACCTTTTGACCGGGCGGTCAAGATCCTTTCCTTACCTTTGATATTCGTGGGCGCGAAATCTAGCTACTTCACCTTTTGACCAGGCGGTCGAGGTCCTTATTCTTCTCCTTGGATTTTCACAGGCGCGAAATCCAGCTGTTTGACCAGGTGGTCAAGGTCCATATCCTTCCCCTTGGATTTTCGTGGGGGTGAAATCCAACTGCTTTGGCTTTTGACCAGGCGGTCTAGGTCCTTATCCTTCTCTTTGGATATTCGTGGGTGTGAAATCCAACTACTTGACCTTTTGACCGGGCGGTCAAGGTCCTTTCCTTTCCTTGGATTTTCGTAGGTGCGAAATCCAACTGTTTGACCTTTTGATCACGTGGTCAAGGTCATATCTGTTTCCTTGGATTCTCGTGGGCGCGAAATCCAGCTGTTTGACCTTTTGACTGGGCGGTCAAGGTCATATCCTCTTCTTTGGCTTTTGGCCAAGCAGTCAGAGTCGACCATCGACCAGGTGGTCGAGGTCAATTTTTTTTCCCTTTCCTTGGCTTCTGACCGGGCGGTCATAATCGACCTTTTCACTGGGCGATCAAGGTCCTTTTCCTTGGATTTTCACGAGTGCGAAATCCAACTGTTTGACCTTTTAACCAAGTGGTCATGGTCATATCCTACTCCTTGGATTTTCGCAGGTGCGAAATCTAACTGTTTGACCTTTTGACCAGATGGTCAAGGTCATATCCTTTTCCTTGGATTCTCGTGGACGCGAAATCCTTTTTTTTGGCTTCTGACCTAGCGGTCAGAGTTGACCTTTGACTGAGCGGTCAAGGTCATTTTCTTTTGGTTTTTCGCGGGTGCGAAATCCTTTTCCTTGGCTTTCGACCGAGCGGTCAAAGCCGACTGTCGGTCGAGTGGTCAAGTTCTTTTCTTTCCCTTTTCTTCTAGATTCTCGCAAGTGCGAGATCCTTTTCCTTGGCTTCTAACTGGCAGTCAGAGTCGACCTTCGACTGGGAAGTCGAGGTCATTTCCTTTTCCTTGGCATCTGACCGCGCGGTTAGGTTCGACCTTTGACCTGGCGATCGAGGTCATTTCCTCTCCTATTTTAAATTCTCGAGGGCGCGAGGTCCTTTTCTTTGGTTTCTGACCATGCGGTCGGAGTCGACCTTCGACCGAGCGGTCGAGGTCATTTCCTATCCTTTTTCTTGGATTATCGCAAGCGTGAAATCCAGCTATTTGACCTTTTGACCGGGCGGTCAAGGTCCTCTTCTATCCTATTTCCTTTTGGGTTTTTGCGGGCACGAAATCCCTTTGTTTGCCCTCTATCTGTGAAGACAGGGCCTTCTGTTCTACTTGACAAAAAATCTATTTCTCATGCCCCTTTTCTTTGGACTGGTATCCCCAACTACTCGGTTGACAACCGTCACGCTATTAGGTGTCTAGGTTGACAAGACTTAGCTTGCTTGTCATATTCTGCCTCCATAGGTTGATAACCTAAATAATCCAGTTGATGAGTCTGACAACTTATCATTTTCTGGCAGTGCTTCCCTCTATGAGTTGGATTTCTTTGCCTTTGCCATATTACTTCAGCACTAGCATCAGGTTTGCATCGGCTTTCAATATCGGCTCTTGCATTTGTTTTTCGCATTGGCATCACTTCGCCAGCATTTAGATCAGCAGTTGCACGCATTTTGCTTTTGCATTTGCATTTGGCAACAAGTCATGACGTTCGGTGCATCCAACGAATAAGTGACTAACTGCCTATAGCAAACACCATCCTTCTTATAACCTAAAAATGGGGGTTTCCTGTCAACCCTGAGCGTCAGTCTTGGTTCCTTTCGTCCCTCGCCCTCGCTCAGGGAGGGGCATCTATAGACACCTCGATTTTGAGGTGGCTCATAGATAAACTGTCCAGATGTTGCTTTGGATGTGCCAAACTCAATCCCATCAGCTAAACAAACCGCAAACCTATAGTAGGCTCGCAGTCCAATTAGAAATTCAGATAGGTAGGGGAGAGCACCAAGTTAGAGCACCAATGTTCAGCACCTAACTGGAGCACCAAGAAGGAGCACATAACTGGCGCACCTAGCTAGAGCACCAAGATGGCGCACATATCTGGCGCAGAAGCACTTATCAGGCTGCTGACTGTTGGCTTTCCACCTCCCATGCCTATAACCTTCACCAGCAAATATGCCATGGAATCTACGCCAGGCTCTTCATTTACGAGGCTGCCTGCATTCCATGGGAGTTACCTTTGCAAAATCCTATATAAGGACCCCCATGGGCAGCCATTTGAAGATCTTAAGCAAGCCATCTACTGATTCCAACAACCTATTCTCGTGTTCTTGAATATTCCCTTGCATTCTAAAGCACCTCTAGCCTTTCCAAAGCAACAAGGATCATATTATCTTGGGTTTTCTAAGAAGGAACACCTTGGACAAGGTAAGCCCCACTCCTTTCTTTACTTTTAATCTTAGTTCTTGCATCGATATAACATGCCTTGAACATCACATATAATCTGATTTGTTGTTGTTTACATGAGAGTTTTATGATAAGATGCTCGTTTCATATGCAAGACACTCTACATGTAAAATCCATATGATAAAAATCTACGTCATGTAATTCCTATGAGTTTTTTTCTTCTCTGTTTCTATACACACAGAACCATGATTCATGAACGTGCATGCTATGAAATAAGCATCAAATATAATTCAGGTTCATTTGATTATGGCTGTTAGGTTCATCCATTCATTTCCTATCTTTTAGAATCTCATGCAAGTATTTCAGCCCATGATTTGCATGATTTGGAAACAAATAATAAAAGATTTCCATTTGATTGTATCTTATCATGTTTTCTGTTTTTATCACCAGCATACCTGATCTGATTAAAGAAAATCTTTGATCTCTGAAATCTAGACCAGATTCTGAATGAGACTGTAGTCTGATTCAGGTTTTTTGGGGAGCACCATTCTGGAGCACCAAACTAGCGCACCAGAATGGCGCACCAAACATGAGCACCATTCTAGTGCACCAGTCTGGTTAAAGAGCAAATCACCCTATTTGCATCTCAAGCTACATGTTTTCTCAAATGATTTTGACTCTGATTTTCCTAGTGTGGATTCTCTGATATTATATGTCTTTGCATGCATGTTTTCAGCTTAAGATGATACTGTTATAAGACTTTTTTACACTTTGCATGCTCAGCCCATGGCTGAAAACTAGTAGGCTGATTGTCCCTTACTCCTATATGGAGATTCTTATGCATTAGCCCATGATCCATGTGACATGGCTGAACTTGGTTGCTTTCATTTAGCATGAATAGAATGTGATCTCGTGTGAGGCTTGCAGCCCTTGAACACATGGTCCATAAATCTTCTCATGCTTGCATTTTTCTAGATATTCAAATTGCATTTCTCGGGTTTACAAAGACTTTGCATTGCATAATGTGGCCATGCCGGTGGAACCCTTGTGCGGCTCTCCTACTACTCAGTCTACGGAAACACACGAGGAGATCCGATACAATCACGGCGGTGAATCCGGAGGAAGAGACTAGACCCGAAAACGCTAAGGGAAGACATAAAAGATAAGGAAACACTACAAGAAAAATTAGATTTTATGAGGACAACTAGCGAGGACTTAGCGAGGCCATGTCCTCGTAATAATCTAACGAGGACATATAGTGGGGATTTTGCAAAGAAATGTCCTCGCAATACCATAGCGACTACATAGCGAGGAAATATTTTCGTTAATGTCCTCGCTAATTCAGGAATAAAATACCTCGACGTAGGTCGTTCTGCCCCTTTCTTTCTTAACCTAAATTCTCGTCCGCGTCTTTTCCGCCTCCTCCTCCGCCGCATCCTCGATGGTGCTCCTCTGCATCATCGATGGTGCTCCTCCGTATCTTCGACGGTGTCACTCGATCTCCTCCGCATCCTCGACGGTGCTCCTCCATAGCACCTCCTCCTCCTCCTCCTCTCGCCTGTCGACAAAGTGAGCCTCCTCCTGCCTGTCGACGTGCTCCGACGTTCTACACCTCCTCCCGTCTATCGCCGAAGCAAGTCTCCCCCCATCGTAGTAGGTTCTCCATCGACTTGTCACCGGATTCGTCAACAGGTTCTCGTCGTACTTCCTCCATTTCTTCTGTGATCCTCCTCTATGTCATAGAGACATAAAATCAAGCAATATCTTGTTAGATGAGAATTTCACAGCAAAAGTATGGTACATCACGTGTACTTGTTATATTAGTGTATATAACTATATATAGCCATTCATCTAGTTTTTGTCAAAGGCAGTATTTTCCTTGAAATTGAATTTGTGATTACTCACTTCTATTGTCATATAGAACACAGCCTTTGCCTCAAAGCAAGACCAAAAGTGGGTTATATTGCTCAGTTTGCCTCAGACAGTTTTGACATTTGCTTCATTTTTTGGATTGGTTTGCAATGGTTTTTTTTACACTGTAGTGCAAACATTGGCAAGAATGATATTTTGTTTAATGTTAAACGTGCACATAAGGCCTTTAAATGATTCATAATACTACAGAATTCTAGTGGATTTTTTTTATAGAAATGAAGGCATGAT
>JAMKQA010008477.1:0-16354 GCA_024699735.1 Posidonia australis | reverse complement strand
AAACATTCATCAAGCCCTTAGCAAGCATTTGGACTAGAAAGACCGAGTTTCTCGGGCGTACGAGGGTGCCTAATACCTTCCTCGTGCGTAACAGGAATCCTTACCCATCCTCTGGTTAGCAGACATCCAGTCTTCCTATCTGCATCCCATGCATGCATTCATCCATTTGTGGTTTTCCTCGTCTTTCCCTAAATGACTAGGTGGCGACTCCTTTTCTTTTTCTTTTATCCTATCCTTGCGCCTTCGCCATCTTGGCATGGCGGTGACCCCCTTCCCGCCTCCCTCCTGGTCGGGCATGGTCACAATATCAAATTTGTCCTTAACAAATGTATCAAATGCCAAGCGTATCCTTTACAAAATAGACTTTATCTTGTTAGTCCAACCCAATTTAGTTAGATTAACAGTGTAATAAGATAACAATGGTTGTGACGTAAAAAGATAGTATAGTAATTTGATATTTATAAAAACTTATTAAAACTATGCTGTAGACTTGACATTGAAAGTAGAGGGAGAAAAAAATTGTTCAAGTAAAAATGATACAAAAACTTAATTTCCTTTGACTATTTCAGTTTCGATATATCACATTAAATAATATTGGTTAACGTTTTCCTTTTTCTACTTTTTTATGCTTGACAATTTTAATGGAACACATATTTTCAACTATCTTAAACCCCAATTACATAACACATTGTAGTATTCGTCATCATATGTGGTATGCAAGATAATATTAGGAATTTCATTGACATGCCTTGTTTTTTAATAGATCATTATATAAATGCACATGACTTTTCTTCAGTAATAACTTGATAATTGAATGTTAAAATTAGAAATATTGATAACTATTCTGAACCAAAACTGTAGTTAGGTAAAATATGCTTCCAACGCAAACGCATAACATGTGCATATGAATATCTAATTGTACAATTCAAATATAAATAAGGAAGTAATTAGAAATATCCATTATATATAAAGAAAAATTTTGAAAGAAAAATTGTTGAACTGTAAAAAATTTTATTTGTTAATTAAAAATATAGGATTGATATCTAAACCAATTTGTGAGCATGCATATTGGTCTTGAATGAAATAAGCACATGTTACGCATGTGCTTGTCTAGTAAAAATACATCTCTAGGGTTTAATCTATTTACACTTCTACACGAATGTAACATGGTGGTGGCCATAACTGTAACCTACTTATCCAATACTACTCCATTAGCAATAGGTTAATTTCTAAAAAGTAATAAACTTAAACTGTATGTAATTGCAGAGTTTGATTTATGGTTGTTTTGATATACCAATTGCTTTAAATAATGTTATTTATGATTGCTCTACTTCAGATTCATTTACGCATCACACTCACAATTATGATCGTAATTGGTTCGCATGGAAAACCATTATAACTTTAACGAATCAAAGTTTTAATCACACATTGATGTCTCTATAATCTAAGAAAAACCACATAGATAAGCAAACTGTTATTCCAACATTATCCAACATGTACTTGCAACATCCAATTATGCAAAATTAGAAATTTTGATATTGGCATGTGTAGACACCCCGATTTTTAAGTCACTTGGTAGCAAACTCATCTAGAAGATGTTCTGGTTGCGACCACCAAAACCCTAGCCAACTAGAGCTCACACAAACCCATTCAGGCCCACACTAGTCCACTCTAACCTAATTAAAATAAAAACTAAACAAAACACATTTAAAATCCACTTAAAATTCAATTAATGAAACAAAAACTCTAATTCAAGTCAAAATCAAATTTAAAACACTTAAAATCCAATTAATGAACCAATAAACCATAATTAAAGTCAAAATCCACTAAAAAAACCCTAATCAATCCAAAAACCCTAAAAAAATCGAAAAATCCCTAAAAAAACCAATAAACCCTAATTCAAAAACCCTAAATAAACCAATAAACCTTAATTAAAGTCAAAAACCATTAAAAACCCTAATTAATTAAAATTCAAAACCCTAATCAATCCAAAAACCCTAAATAAACCCGTAAACCCTAATTTAAAATCCAAAAATCCCTAAATAAACCAATAAACACTAATTAAAATTCAAAACCTTAATTTCAAACCAATTAATTAAACCCTAAGTCCCAAAATTAAAAATCAAATTTAAATCACAAAACCCTAATTAAAAACTTAAAATCAAAAATCCTAAAAACCATGAAAATCCCAAAACAAAAATAAAATAAAAAAGCCTAAAATAATTAAAAACCTATTTTAAAACCAATTGATTAAACCTTAACCCCAAATTTAATTAAAATCATAAAACATAAATAAAAAGCCTAAATTAAAATTCAAAACCTTAATTTAAAAACTTAAAATCGAAACCCTAAAAAATCCCTAAAAATCCCAAAACAAAACCTAAACTAATCAAAACCCTAATTTAAAATCAATTAATTAAACCCTAAATTACAAAATCAGAAATTAAATTGAACCCACAAAACCCAATTAATAACCTAAAATTAAAACCCTAAAATCCTAAATTTTCCAAAAACAAAAAAGCCCAATTCGCAGGCCCAAACTTAGCCCAATCAATGCCTAAATCAAAAACTTTATAAAACAAAAAATAATTCCGACGAGCTCCTTTTTCTCTGGTGACGACTCCGGTCAACCTCGAAATCTCCGGAGCATATCCGCATCCTCCACGTGATCTCCGTCAAGCGTCCCCAGCCTGTGCGCTCGATCCTGTGGTGCCCAGTGGCTAAAGAGGTTAGTCGACGACCCTACGGAGGTTCGTTGGCGTTTAAAATCTCACCGTCGAACTCATCTTCATCCATCTGCCTCCAGCCCCTCCCAACGTGCGAATACCCATCTCCAAAAACCTAGTCAGTCTTGCAGAGACCTAGAGCACCTCTCCAATCAATTCTTCAGCTCAGGAAGCCTCGACCTCAGCAACCAGAGTCACTGGAGCACGCCGCCGTCGTCGACCCATCTCGTCGGGGAGGACATCCTACGCACTAGGTCACCTCTTTTTCCTTCTTCTTCAATTCATAGCATCCCCCTTATGTCCCTAGGCTCCTGGTTTGCGGCTGGTCGGGGCAGGCCATTTCTGCCCACCGTCACCTCCGTTTCCGGTGTTGGGTTCACCATCACCGGCGAGGCTCTGAGCCTCTTGACCACAGGCGAGACCCCCACGGGCCTCTTCTTGCTCCTCCCCTCTTCTTCCTCTTTCCTAGACACCTTCCATTCCGAAGAGGCCCCCCAGAGACCTGTTGCACCTTCACCGTCGGCGCTAGCCCAGCTGCCACCATAGATCGCCGTCGAGAGGCGTGGGGGATCACCAGGTCTCCTCGCTTCACGCTGTCGATCCAGAGACCTCTGCCGTGTCTCTACGAAGCCATCCACGTCGCTCCATCGTCGTTGCCGGAGCGCCCCGACGATCCACCACAGCCACTGCCACCGACATAGGGGATGGGAGGAGCACCTCAGACCTCACCGACGCTCCCCTCAGCCTCGTCGTGATTCCCTGGTGCTTCCCCAAGTCTTGCCGTGCCGCTCCAGTCGTCGGAGCACCCGAGTCGCCTCGCCATTGTCTTCTCCGTCGTCGACAGGAGAACCTCGCCGGAGCGCGAGGTCGGGGGGACTCTTCAGGCTTCTTCAGCCCCTACCGTCACGCCAGGGACTTCCACGATGCCCCACTCCAGCCTCCGGGACTGCCGCTCGCCGTCCCTTGTCACTGGATTGCCACTACTGCATCACTGGAGAGACCGCCGTCCCTAAAATGTCCAACAAATTCCAAAAATGAAATCAAAACAAAAATCCAAATAAAAAGCCCAATTCGTAGGCCCAAAGCCAACCCAATAAGCCCAATGCATTCTTAAACCATAAAACCATATAAAAGTTCAAAAATAATTCCGGCGAGAACTCCGGCGACCAATTCCGAGAAATCCAGAGCAAATCTCAGTCTCCGAGATTCTTGGCCAACCACCTCCAGCTCACGCCCGATCCAACGGCGTTGATGGGCTGAGGATCCACGATGGAGAATAGCCTTGCCGGAGTATAAGAAGGGTTGGCTGTCGACAAAAAACGGACTTTTGGAAGCTTTGAAGAAGAATCCCAAACCTTCGATCTCCCCGTCCAGAAAGCCTAGAATCCCCAAGAGCATCCCATCCTTTTCTCCCAAAGCCAGCCGCCGTCAGCCAGCGAGTCCGACCAACCAGAGTCACTGCCGGAGGAGAAACGTCGCCGGAGCCCACGGACAGCCCAAACAGGTACCATCTCCCCCTCTATTTCAATTCCATCATGCATCCTAGGTCCTCCCTAGCATCCAGGTCGCGCCGCAAGGGAGCCAGGTCCTTTTCTTTTAATTTAGGTCCCGGTCTTTTATAGTTTAGTCCTTGTAAATTTAAAATACTTTCAATTCTTTTATTTTCTTTGAGAAATTTGCGTATACTTCCCTGCATCTTTGTTTTTTTTCATTTTTAGTGCATTCTTGAATATTGTATCATGCTTAGGTCCCTGTTTTAATATTTTCCTTGCATTCAAGTTCTGAACATTTACATTTGACCTCTAGAACTATTTAAAATGAATTTTCTCTGTGAAATTGCATTCTGAGCCTTAAAAGATTTAAAAAACATACTAGCCATCATTAAAATCATATTTTCTTTGCATTTAGATCCCTAACATTTGCATTTAGCCCCAATGTTTTTAAAAAATGAGTTTCTTCTTGGAAATTTTGCATTTAAACCTTGAGAAATTTTATAATTGCACTGACCAGTATAAAACCCCAATTTTTATCACATTCAGGCCTTGAAATTTTGAATGAAAGCCCCTGGATTCACATCAAACCATTCCTGAGCACATACAATTTGCATATAGGCCCTTAGAGTATTTCCAAATCCATCATTTAGGGTTTTAAATGTTTTCTTACATATTTTGGAGTATTTTTCACTCATGGCATTTCATATTTTGCATTTAATCATAGATTCCATTTAAAAATCATGTTTTCACTGTGATGTGATCTTTAGTCTCACAATTTAGTCACATTTGCACTTATATGTGAATGTTGCACTTTGGACCCTGAATTTTCAGGAAATTATCCAAGTGCAATTTTCACATCTCAGTTCCACATTGACAGTGGATCCATCATCTGCATGCTAGAATAGGAGTCATGAACATATTTTTCATCCAAATTCTCACTCCTTTTTGTGAATTTTGCATCTTGGCACTCATACTTGTCCTTTATTGTGTTTACATCATTTTGTTGTTTTTCTTCTCCATGCTTTCTTGCAAATAACATCTTCTGGACATTTGACACACATTTTGACATAACTTAGACCATGCATCACTCCCATGCTAGCATCTATCACATCAGGCCAGGAAAATGACCAAATTGCCCCTATGCCTCCAATTCATGAGCATGCATCTCAATTTTTACATTCAGTCTTACATAGTCCTTGTCTAAGCCATCCTTTAGAATCTTTACACACTTAGGCACTTATCTATGCATTTCATATTACTTCTCCTCACATTTGCATCCCTATTTAGCGAGCTAGCATCTCATGCCTTTCCTTTGCGGATTTTCGTTCTTCATTTTGTTTTCAGAGTTTCTTATCCGATATCTGAATTGATTTGCTTTAATCCTACATTTCAGATTTTTGATTTGATTTGGATTTCATCGCCCGAGGGCGTACATTAATTGACCGGAAGGCCTACATTGGCCCATTTACGGATTATTTCTCCCTTTTGATTTTCACAACCTTTTTTATGATTCCGAGGATTTGGGTTAACCCCATTTTTATCCTTCTTAACATCAATATGGTTTTTCCGAGTATTCTGTCCAGAAATCTCATCATTTCATTTGATTTTCTCTGTCGTGTCATACTTTGCGATTTCATCATTTTATATGGATTTCTTCGCAGTTTTCGCACATCATCTTGCACACTCGTCTGATTTTGTCATGGCATTCATGTTAGCATATTTAAGGCACAATCCAGGCTTAACAAACATTTACCCAGCCTTTAGCAAAGCGATTTAGACTAGAAAGATCGAGTTTCTCGAGCGTACGAGGGTGCCTAACACCTTCCTCGCGCGTAATAGGAATCCTTATCCATCCTCTGGTTGGCTGAGATTTGGCCTTCGCATTTGCATCTTATGCATTCAGTCTTTTGTGGTTTTCCTCTTCTTTTCCTTAAAAGACTAGGTGGCGACTCCTCTTTTCTTTTTCTTTTATCCCATCTTGTGCCTTAGCCATCTTGGCATGACTGTGTTCTCCTCCCTCTGGTGCAACTCTGCGCCGAACCCCCGGGTCGGCATGGTCACAGCATGGAACCAGAAAAAGTTAGTCCTTGCCATTAATGGTAGCCTGCCAATGACGCCAAAGTTCGAACAATGATGAAGACTATAAAACCACAAAACTCTATCCACCCTAACTAATGAGGTTGGAATTTGTCAATAAAATAACTCTCTAACGTGCATTTTAATGAAATCAACATTATAACGTACAATTAGTAAGTTATTTTTATGTTTCCAAAAATTATCTTGATTTTGAGCTCAGTATAACTTGTTCTCAAGTTTCCATATATGAATATTCAATACTTACGATCATTCCTACATACTATCTTTCAATTCTTCACCTTCCCACTAAAGAGGAAAAAGAAATCGACAAACTTAGATACAGATTTCTCTTGAAATTTAACTCTTCTTCAAGCACTTTCTATCATTTGGCTAAGTGGGCATCTATCTGTAGACCAAAAACTCAAAAAGGTTGGGGAATTATAAATATTAGACACTTCAATTTGGCACTTAAAAGTAAACTGTTGTGGCAGCTATTATTTAGTTCTTACACCTTAAAATGGAAAGAACTAATAAAAACTAGGTATTTATCTAGAGCAAGGCCTGGTGCTCCTCTAAACACAACATTTGGTAGATCTTCTATTTTTTGACAAGAAATCAAGAATTATTGTGATATTGTAAATTGTTTTTCTTCCTTTCAAGTTAAAAATGGAAATAGTACAATTTTCTGGGAAAATAGGTGGTAGAAAGGGGAAAAATTCAGACATGTCTTACCTGAGTTATTTAAATTTGCAAAATACAAAACAGCATCTGTTAAAAAAAATTTAGAGACTTTTAGATCTGATTTTGGCAGATTATTCTCTAACCCCTTATCATATAATAACTACTCATCTATTCAAGATCAGGTTTATTATTTAACGGAAATCTTAAACAATACAAATTTACTTCCTAAAGATGACATTATGATTTGGACTCCATCTAATGAGAACTTTACTGTGAAATCTTGTTATAAACTCTTAAATGATGGAAGGCTCAAGTTTCAATTATCAGAGGCAATTTGGAAAAGCTGGGTTCCACTCAAAGTTAAACTTTTTTCATGGTTGGTTCTTTTTAACAAAGCACTTATTAAAGATAACCTATGTAAAAGAGGATGGACTGGATCTGAATTATGTATATTTTGTAATGGACAGAGTGAAACTATTAATCATCTATTTATTCATTGCCCTTTTGCTTGTACTGTTTGGAATGCTTTCATTCTTAGATCTTTATATCCTGTAATTTTTAAAGTAGCAAACTTATTCATATTTCCACCTGCATTGAAATTTGATGTTCCTTTAAAAGGTTGTTACACCTTCATTCAAGTTATACTGTAGATTATATGGAAGGAATGAAATAATAGAATATTCAGGGAAGTAGTAAAAACCTCTATTAACTTATCAATGATATTACTTCTTTGATTCATTGTTGGATAGCAAATCTAGGTACAAGATTTGAGAAAGAAGAGATCCTTCACTTAGTATCATCCTTTCAGCAAAATAGAGATCTGGAGCAAGCACTACCAGCTCCACATAGTTCCAGGCCAGTGGTAGACAATATCCAGTCTCCTCTAACTCGTGCAGAAGAAGACCATATCAATGATTAATATTTTGTTAATCGATATGAACAAAATGTGTTATTTTTGCTGAAATGTTTTTTGTTGAGCCTATTGAACAGAGGTAGATTTTGGCTGGAACAAATGATTCTGCAAGACTTGTAATTTGATATTTGTTAACTCTTGGTGGTAGTTTGCATAGCCAAGGAAAATTAATACTAACTAACCGATTACAATATATATATATATATATATATATATTCACATCCTATGTATGGGCAAGCTGATGTGGGATGAACCGGATAAAGCCAATGAGAAAATATATATTATTTCGAAGACGGTGACATTCTCTCCTCTCTCTCTCTCTCTCTCTCTCTCTCTCTCTCGTAAAAAAAGGCAGATTTTTCTCTCTCTTTTCTTGGTAATATTGGCTAATTATGTCAAAGATAATGACGTAGAACCACAATAATTGAGGAAAGAGGAGCATCCGGGTAGGCAAAACCATGCCCAATCAAAAAAACACATCAAAAGGCCCAAGCCACAATCATGTCCAACAAAACCAGAGCAGAAGAAACTACGGCGAAGAGGAGAAAATTTCCTTTTTTTTGTTTAGGAATTGACTTAATGGTATATTCAATTTATACCCATTTTTATTTCAATAGCTTCAACTTCAAAATTATACGTTTTGGTATCCTAAACTTACCTCAACTTAAGTTCAGTTTTATTGTACACATAAGTGACTTATCAACGTATAGAAAAGTCATAATATATGATCATTAATATACTTTCTATTATTGTTTGAATAATTGACTTGATGGTATCTTAAATTTACACTAATTTTCGCTTTAATGGTCTCAAAATCATACACTTTTATGCCTTCGTGACGATGGTGCAACCATGATCGATGGGAGTGGTTGGAAAGGACTGGAGTGAGAGTTGAATGGACTTTGGAGTTGAAGAGAAAGAAGAAAAAAATGTTAAGAGAGTAAAGAAAGATAGAGTTTAAAATTTAATATTAAGTTGACACAATGATTATATTGTATAACGATTGAAGTTGAGGACACTAATACATATGATTGTAAAGTTGAGGTCACTAAATTGAAAATTGATGTAAATTGAGGATACTGTCAAAAACTTTTTTATTTTGTTGTGAACCACAACGACATAGACACATTGGCGAATAGCACCTGCTTTCGATAGATTATAGTTTTTAACAGATACATATTGAGGTCTATTGCAGCTTGGAGGTAAGAATCACCATAAAGTCATAGCAAATGAGCCAATTAGCAGACCCGTTAAAACAAGAAATAATAAAGATCAAGAGCGACAAATACGATTTCAAAATGTTATGTCAAAATTGAAACCTCAGGGACTAAAGCAACCTAAAATCATGAACATGGTATACATTGATACATGACCACAGACCTTTAAAGGTCCAACTGTCATGGTACAGTTGTTCAGAGAGAGTGGAACTCACACCTTTATCTTAGATTCAAATCTCACTAATCGTAGGAAGAAAAAATATACACCTACCGATTAAGAAAAAAAACAACTGAATCCTCCTTGGCACCATTAAAGGTCCAACTACCGATCCCAACCCAAAACAGAAATCCCAGATCGCATATATGAAGTCCCAATGTTCAATTACAAACTAGGAATTATTTTGCCTAGATTCTTGAGGAGGTTCAACTTTAGGATTCTTATGTGGGCATTGCTTTGTCAATGGGCTACCACACAATCCAATGTTACCTACCTATGAAAGTATAGACCTGCTTGTATATATTGAGGCACTTCCCTAGAAAGGTTGTTATACAACAACTTCAGAAAGCATAGAAAAGTTGGTGAAGTTAAAACTCCAAGGGAATGTCTCCAGATTGTGACAAATCTAATGACCCTAGTCGTGTCAAGTTACCAAGTGAATGTGGGATTGCTCGAGTGATGTAATTGTTGGATATGTTGAGAACATAGAGATAATTAAACTTTCCCAGTGATTCAGGAATTTTGCCTGCAAAATTTTTTTTTGGTAATCGGTAGTTGTATTTCTTTCTATTTCTTTAAATATTACAATCACAGTAAAGCAATGTTTAGAGTCCATCTGAATCTTTTGCCTGCAAAATTGGTTCTTGAGAGATCGGTAGAGGTGAATATTGACAAAATTTTCACGAGTCTCATGTCTAACCCTTTCCTTGTTACCATGATCATGTCGTCGTAAGATGGTTGATTGAGACCAAGATAACTAAATTTGGAGATCTTCTCAACTTGGCACGCCGTTGACTTCAAATTACCGAACAACTTTGTAGATAAATTGCCCATGAAATTGTTGAAAGAGAGGTCAAGGATCTGTAGCATGTTGAAGGAGACCACACCATTTACACTTTTAAGTAATGGCGAATCAAGGATTTTTTGTTTAAGTGGGACATAATTACACAAATAATAAATTTTTTAAAATAAATATAATAAAATATTAAAATTTAAATATTATTAAAATAACATTACCTAAATCATAGAATTCTTTGATGTGGACGTATACATTGAAAACGTTTCATTATTGTTTCATTGTCAATTTGATTAACTATATCACGCTCAATGTAAATAATTAAACAATTATTTATGAAATCATCTCCTATTCTGTTTCTTAAACGACTTTTGATAATATTCATGGTAGAAAATACTCTTTTCACAGAAACTGTTGCCATGGACAATATTAATGCTAACTTTTATAGCTGATATACTAGAAAATATACACGATCTCCCTTTAACTCTACAAATTTCTGAGTAAAATCACTAATACCTTTGACAATCATCAATTATAGTACCTCACGAACATCCAACATATAGGTATTAAGTTAGTTTTCAAGCCTTTCAATATCTGTACGAGAGAGATTAGAAGGATAAAGCTAAGCAAGTTGTACTAACTTTTTTTTATTGAATGAAGCATATCTATCACTTGGATCGAAACAAGCAACACATAATAACAATTCTGTATTCCTCTCATTGAAATGATCATTGAGCTCATTTATCAACAAATTAACCATGGTATTAAAAATCTCAACTTGAAATCTATGTAAATTTGTATTCTCTTCTTGACCTCAATGTATTCTTCCTGATTCTTGATAAATGTCATTTATACATTTAACTTCAATGTTATGTTTCTTAAAAAATAATATAACTTAATTAAGAAAAGATTCTCATACACTATTATCACTTCTCATAAAGTTAAGTCGCAACTGGATTAGTTTAACTAATTTAATTGCATTCATAATTTCTTAGTCTTTGTAGTACCTCAAACAACTCACATGTTACTCCTAGTAGATTTTTATCAAAAGTAGGAGAAATACAAAATCAAATGTCTGAATAAGATTAACAAAAGTATTAGCTTATACTCTAGTCTTTGTTAGTTTATCGTCAACTCTAAAGATTTTAAGAACTTCCATCATAGAAGAGAACATGAGAGATAAATTAATTAAAGCACCATAATAAGATCTCCATCATGTTTCACCAATTCTTTTCATGCAAAGTTCTTGATTTCTTCTACTATGCTACTTTTAATTTCTCCTGATTTAAATTCCTTAATAACTCTTTCAACTTCTTTTATACTAAAAGTTTCACGACAATTGTAAGATCCTTCAACACAATTAATTATAATGGAGACCGAATCAAAAAATGAAGTTACCTCTACATGATTCTCTGCTACAAGTGTCAATTGTAGTTGATGAACAAAACAATGAATATAGAAAGTACAAAGATTTCTTTCATAATCAATATTTTTAATCCACTAAACTCTCCTTTCATATTACTAGCACCCTCATATCCTTAACCACATAATCTGTGAATACTCAAACCAAACCTGAAAAATAAGCTATCAATTGCCAACTTAAGAGATAAAGCTGATGTATTGCTAACATGTATTAAACCAATGAAAGACTCAATGATCTCTCATTTCCTATTTATGTATCGTAATACCACATTCATCTGTTCTTTTACAGATATATCATGAGACTCGTTCACTAGAATAATAAATAAACTACTATCTACAATATCTTTCACAATTTTCTCAATAGTTTCACTTCCAATAGTACTAAAATATTTTTCTGTATTGAATGAGTTGTAAGTTTCAATTTTTTGAAACATTTTTCAATACTACTTTCTATCAATGTCTTCATTATGATCTGCTAAGAATTTTAAAAATTCAAGAAAGTTTCTTTGATTGGCATATTCATCATGACATCGAAAAGATAAATCTTGATGTAAAAGAAACCTTACACAATCTATAGATTCTTAGAAGCGAGTACGTTATTCTTTTCAAAATTTATCTGATTGTTTAGAAAATGATACTGCAATTTGTTGCCTTTCAGTCTTTAATACAATACACTTTTGTTTAGCAACATTATAGTGGCTATCATGTAAACCTTGATGATTATGCAATCTTTTTTAATCTTTCCAGTATGTAAATCCTCGTGTTATGAAAGTTGGATCAACACTATTTTCAGGAAAGAGATAGCAATACAAACAAAATACAACATACTTTTTTACACTATACTCCAACCATTCCTCGTACTCACTAAACCAAACATAGTTAAAATGACAACGCTTCCCATCAAAGTCTGTGTATGGAAATGCATGAGCTTTTGGTTGACATGGAGGTTTACTCAGATATGTACATCTAATTTTGTCACGCTCATTCACATCATAATTGGCTATCGTGATCTCAAGCCAGGATCAAAAATCAATTCTTCTAGATTAAATTCTAAAGATATTTTCTTCGAACTCGAAGAAAATATTTCATTACTAATGGGTTTGTCTCTAACTGATGATTGTGCAAAAGTTCTTTTTTTCGATCCTTTAATCAAATATTTGTCCATCACTATTTGTAAAATATAACTACACATAAATAAAAAAGAGAAAACAAAATAAATAAAAAATAATTTAAATAAAATACATTACACATACCACTGAATGTGCACGGATATATACCTCGTTGCCGTTTATCGTTTGAGAAAGATGAACCAATTACCATAATACTACAACAACATAATTACTAGAAAAAAATAAAAAGATTAAGGTGTAAACAAGTTAATATATAGTTCGTTGATTAAAATTTAAAAGTTTAAAACCAAATATGAAATACAAAACTACGAACGCCACTCGTTTGCAAGCCAAAGCCCCTGCCCACTTGCCTGTTGCCCACACCCCACTTGGCCACTTTCTGATAGTATCAACCACTCCGCCAATATCTCTTTTTTTTATAGCGAGATGCTAATCCTCTTCTTCTTGACCTCTTCATCTTGGAGGGGGCCCAAGAGGACAAAGCCACAGTCTACAGAGGTGAGTATTCAATCAGACCTTAGAAGAATCCACCTGTCGTCTTTTTTTTCAGTGAGAATGTGAGATTCTCTTCGTCTTGGAGAGAATCAATCGGAGAGGAGAGTATATGTCCTTACACACTTTGGTTTTGGAATCTAGACGGTCAATTGACGATTTGGAGAGAACCAAAGAGGAGAGTAGAGGAGACTTTGGAGTCCAGACTCGTCGACGTCGTCGTCGTGACATCGTAATGCCGTACGTGCCCGGTGGATGGGTAGAGTGCTTCACCACCATGCGCTGTTGCCGCTCCTCATTTGTTGTGTGTCGATATGTGTTTGACCTATTGAAAATTTGGGATTTGGATTTAGGATTTTGTAGTTATGTTAAGTGTTGAGTGATGAGTGAGACATTTAAATGGTAAATTGCATTTTAAGTTGGATAAATTATATATCATTCTTTATTTTTTTTATTAAATTAGGATGAGGTCTGTGTCTCGCTTGACAATGCGAAATACATGAATCTTGTGTTGTGCATATGGATTTGTATTATTAAATATATTATCAAGCAATATATGGTTTGATATTGTATATAGTGACAATATTGAATACATGTAATCCAAATATTACATTATCAACAATCTATATAAGATTTAAACACACATGTTGCCTTCTATTGAGACCATCTTGCCTATCGAGAGTTGATCTTCTTGTTGGCATTTTCCTTAAGCAAGGGCAAATGGACGTCGCAATCAAGCACCTAAAAACCTTTTTAGGTAACTTTTCTTCTCTCTCTATCTCTATCTCAGGGTCTCTGTCTCCTCTTAGATTTCTATATATCTCTCAGATCTCTCTTAGGTTAGATGCATTTTCATGAAGAAAGAGGACCTTTATTTATAAGAAGGCTACATGTCCTAATTTAAATATGAATATATTTCAATTTTAAATTCCAAGTAACTGAAAGTAGTACATATCAATAATATTTTCTACTTTTTAAAATAGTTCAAATCTATATGCTCATAGTGGAATTTGTTGTTATGCCTTCTATCATATTCCTAGATCGATGGGTCAACTTCTTTTCATGGAGATGTACCATGTGCATATTGAGTCTAATTTTGATGGATTTCAATTCTTCATGCTAATATTGAACTTGAAAATTTCTTGATGTCAATAGTGGGACACTTCACTATGTGGATCCCTTTGTCTCGAAAGAAACAAGAAGATGGACTCTTAGTTACTGAAGAGGCTAAGACCATCGTACTTCAATCAACCCAAAGAACATATAATGTTTGTACATGCAACCACAACAACCTAAATGATAAGGAAAGCAAGGCGCAAGCAAAATTTTGAAGGTGTTGTCTTTTCAGCCCATAGTTTTAGCAAAAATGTGGAAGGACTTCTTATCAAAAAGTTTTTTTCTTATTAAAAATTTCTTTGTAACTGTTTCTCCAAAAATTTAAAATGATAATTAAAATAGAGAATTGAACCATAAAATTCATAAACATAAAAAATCGACTAGAATAGGCAAACAAAGTTTAACTGGTTTACTGGTTACTTAAATGTTAATTGCTAAAAAATCCTAAATATAAAAGTTTAACTGTACTCCCTTCAACACAGCAACACCCTACTGCACAAGAAGCTCAATGTAGCAGCCAACAAAGGAAGGCAGTCAGATGTAGTGATTGCCGAAGATGGGCGCATAGGCCACAGTAGCACAGGAAGGCAACGAGATGTGGTGATGGAATGAGAATACAAACCAACCTCTAACGGAGGAGGTAACACAGACACACAACAGCAAAGTGAGTGCTACAAAGTGCCAGAGTCTACGGTCTATGGAGTCGTTTGAGGATGACTATGCTCTGCGGTGTGTACATGGGGTGACGGGGATGACTACAAGCTATGTGTCATGTCTTATTCTCCTTATTTTCTATGAAATTGCAATTGGAACATTAGAATTTTGCAAAATTTCACTCAAAACACATGTCCTAGGTGGCCCAAGAGTGGCTCTGCCATTGTTTTTTTTTTTTTTTTTTTGGCAAAGGTAAGTATTTAGTATTAAATATTAATCCCCAGGAGAAGATCAGGGGAGTCAAGTACCAATCACAAAATAGGCAATGTTCTTGCCAATATTACAGACCTCCAAAAATTAGCATTAATGTTTTATCAAAAAAACAGGGGACAAACTACTGCTCCATTGCTTCAGCACGAGGGACAGCAGCAGTAGTCGGAATAATGGAGTTAGTGGAGGTGGGAGGAGCATCAGAAGAGGTAGAGAAGTTCTTTGCCCAGGCAGCCTTCATAGAGGCCACGGAACTCCTCAGGTCCTCCTTTTCAAAACCTGGTAGAAGAGATTCTAACCAATACTCCATTAGTCCAATAACATCAGAAATAATAACAAAAACAGGCTTAGAAATATTACGAAAAATCCTGGCATTCCGTTCTTTCCAGGTTACCCAAAGGATAGCCTGGATCAAAAGAAATCAGTTAATGTCGCTTAAATGAAAAATGAGGCCGGGTTTGTGCCAATATAAGTGCCCAAGGTTACAATATCCAGGATATAGTCTATTACATAAAAAAAAACTGCCATATGTGTGAAACTAAATCACAAAACATAAACAGATGCTTATTAGATTCTATATTGAATTTATAGAAAATACACATAGGTGAACCAGTCCACCCTCTCTTGAGTAAATTTTCTTTAGACAAATTTTTGTTATGCATGACAAGCCAGGAGAATAGTTTAACTTTGAGGGGAGCGAATGTTCTCCAAATCTGCTCAAACAGGTCAAATTTGAGCCCGTCATCATTCAATCTTGAGTAACATGATTTCACAGAGAAGTTAGAAGAGTGGGATGAGATCCAGGAGATAGCATCCCTGTCCACACCAAAGGTAGTGGCTCTGCCATTGTTGATGCATCTTTTGTGAAACTTGTGCCCACATCTAGGTAAAATTCTGCTCCCCATGCCGCTACCATCATCTTCTTCTTCTTGTTGTTTTTTCTTCACCACACTTAAGCAAACCATGCAATTGTCGAGTATAGCTCTCGAGCTACCGAGTTCTTAGACGTTGATGGCCATGGAGTGAGAAGGTTCTGTTGGGCCATCCTCCACCTCCATGGCGAGATTGGAAAGAAAATCTCAATCTCGAAAAATAAGGGATTGCAATTGTGAGAAAAATTAGGGATTACATTGAGATATAATCGGGAGGAA
>JAMKQA010008476.1:0-12328 GCA_024699735.1 Posidonia australis | reverse complement strand
TCCTCAGTCGTGCGAACCCACTGCGCACAGAACACAGAGAAGCAACCACAACCAACACACAACTGGATTAACCATTAATAAACCATGTACAAATAATCACAAGAAATTCCATGGTTTAAAAATAAATGGAAAAATCCAGGCACAGATGTTGCACACATAGAACCCAATTAATATTTAATCCTAGGGATAAGTTGTGATCCCTACAGTTCATTCTACACAATTGAGGGAGAGACTTAGCATTTCTAAGTCATTTCATCTTTTAATCTAACCATACCTTAAGTAGAATCTTACTACTTCATTTTAAGCAAATCCAACAATTAATATAATGATTATCCTAATCATTTATGTTTATATAATTATTCCCCCAAGATATATATATATATATAAACCTAAAATACCTTAAAACATGATCAAGCCCTTGTTTGGTAAACTGAAATTCTTCGGTCGACCGAACTAGGGGCTAGGGCAAGCCTGACACCAAAAATTGGTATACCAAACCAATTTAGTATGCCTAATCAGACGACTATAGGACACCTCAAAGTGGGATCCAAAATCTAATCCTGCAAATTACTACACCAAACTACACAAGTAATATATCAAAATGAAAATCTCAAAGAATTCTTACACTTGGGATAAGAAACACAAAGTTCCATTTGATGGATTTTAAGAAATCACTAAACAAAGCCAGACAGGTATTATTCACCCGTCAGCTATAAATACGACCATAAATGGCCTACAAATGCATAATAAATCTATAAAAAATTCCTACAATCATCCATACACATTATCATGTATCTAGGGATCTAATTAGAAACCAAAAGTAGCCTATAAGGCGTGTACTTCGTCACCGAAGACTCGACAAATGACGCACCTCTCCTCCTCCTGCAACATGCTTCGCGTCTCCTCCTCCTCTTGGCGATGACGACGACGGCAAGCTCCTCTTTCTCCCGACCATCTCTCTCTCTCTCTCTCTCTCTCTTGTTAAAAGGAGAGGAAAGAGGAGTGATGGAGAAGGGGAAAGAGGAGGTGGGGCCTAATGAGGTAAAGAAAGGAAGAAAGAAGTCGTGAGTACGAAACTTAACCACACGATCACTCGTTGTCCACGTGGCTCGTGAAAACAAAAATTTACCACCAGAACACGCTAGAGAGCCTCCACAACCTAGAATAAATCCTCAAGACTTTCAAGAGAGTCAGCACAGCATCACAACCATACAAAACCAAAAAGGTTAGAAATCTACCGTCCAGATGTAAGACGCTATCAAAAACGTACCTAATGTTGGATGCTAGAACTCCTAATACCCAATACACATGAATCTTACACTAATTATCTAGTCAAAACACCACTTTCTAATCTAGATCGTTACAAAGAGAATCAACTCTCATCTAGTAATTTAAAAGAAGACCGTCGCCAACTAGAAAGGAATGGAGATTAAGATTTTACTTTTAAATAGGAAGAGGATATAAATTAGAAATAGATTTAAAAGTTAACGACGTTTAGGAATTTCCGATTGGATTCAACATAAAAATTAACTCAATGGCATACGTATATCAAAAAAAGAAAAAAAAAGAATTGTATACTTGAATTTTTAAAATTTATAATAATTAATCCATACTCTTGATTGTTTTAGATTGTATAATTGTATTTACCCTTTTATCCATCTCCCTCACTCGCGTCCACAGACACGTCCACTACGATTTGACCTTTAAGGTTATGGGACCCACATACCACGTGGCAGGAGTGGGGGTCCTCTTTCCGCTGCGCGGCACGTGTAAAAAAAGGTTGAACAAGAGAAGCACGGTGGAGACCAACGCTATTTATGCTTGGGTCTACGTGATTGGACATCTTCTTCTCCTTCTTTTACTTTTTCTGCCTTTTTACGACCTTCCATCCATACTCTCACACTCTCTCTCTTTCTTTCAGAGAAAAAACTTCCCGTGCTCTTAAAATATATCACCCATCCTGCTACTTTCACATTTGAGTGGCGTCCATGTGCTTTAAAGGTGCTTTTACATTCTACACCCTCGTTTTGATTGTATAGAGGGAAGTGACTTGAATCTTAGGTAGTTTTTGGAAATATTTTTGGTGAATGGTCAACTTTTGCGGACTGGAAGTTTATCCACATTTACCTCTCCGGTTTCTAATCCCAAATCAATAGTTGAGTCTCCAGTTTCTATGATGCTATTTGAACTACTTATGGAGAAGGACCAGTTTCTTGCAGAATTTGAAGTTCCCAGAAGCAAGTCTGAAAACGTTTGAAATGTTGAGATTCGTGACATAATAAATCAGTGACTTTCAATTCTACAGGAGAATTTTATAAAATTGTTTTTTTTTTTTTTTTATAACGATAAAGACTTTTAATGGCCTTTCACTTGGAGGATTCTCTGACTAGTGGAAGAAGTGCATATTCATCTTGCCTAGTTGTCATTTGTATGTCAGAGAACTGAGAAGTCATTATGGCTTATGAGTTATCGAAGCCTAATGTTAAATATGGAAGCATAAGTCCAAATACCAATATAAGTATTTGATTTCAACAATAAATGAGTGATAAGCTGTAAATCTCAACCTCTCTTTGGTTCCAAGAATAATAGTTGGAATAATTGTAAAATAAGAATTATTATACCATTTGATTATTTATTCTTGGAAAAGTAATTCTTATTCTGATTTATTTATTTTAGAATAGTTATTCTATAGAAAAAATGGAATAAAATTATTCTATTAAGGGTCTATTTGGTAGAGTTTTTGGACAACTTTTGAACATATAGTTCTTTTTTCAGAAACTATAATGGTCCAATAGTTCTACTAAATACTACCAATTTCTTAGAATCATGTAGCTTTTGAAACAATAATTCCTTTACATTTCTAAAAGTTGGGTTATGACAACTTCTAGTTAGAAATTAGTTTCTACACTTGAGTTCAAAAATTAAAGTTCTACCAAATGAACGCTAAGTTATTCTGATACATGTATGTATACGATATTTTTTTTTTTGTATAAATATATATATATATATATATATATAATACTATGTAAATATGCTTTAAATTATATATACACCTTGATAATCAAATTGATTATTATTAAGTGTTTTCTGCTTATTCGAACATTTATTTTACTTTTTATCTAAATCAGTTCCTTATACATACTTATTTATCTTTAAAAGTAAATCACTTTAAAGTTAAATAACAATATTATCAGAATAGTAATATCAATTTCTACTTATTCTTGTTTTTTTATTCTATGTCTAAAGAGTGACTTATTCCTAAAATGTAACGATTATTAGAACCAATTTATGAAAAAAAGCACTTATTCTTAAAAAGTTGAACCAAACAGTTTTTTTTACGTTAGATTATTTTATTAAACTAGTTTTTTGTTTGTACATAAAAGTTGTTAAATAAGTTGATTATATAAAAAACACCGCCCATGAGAATAATTTATTTTTCCATAAATGTTATCAAAAACTACCTTAGAATCTGCTATTTATGGATGTTATTCCTACACAGCAAAGGTTAAATTGGACAACCAATTACTCCAAATATATGCTATGTCTAAAGTGTGACTTAGAATCTGCTATTTATGGATGTTATTCCTACCGCAGCAAAGGTTAAATTGGACGACCAATTACTCCAAAGGCCGAAGGACAAGTTTGCAAAAGCACGTTAGAATAGACTACGACATGGAGACGTGAAGAAGGACGCGAGAAATCGGGGAGAAGAAGAAGAAGAAGAAAAGAGAAAGAAGCGGATAATCATCGCGTAATGAACGGTGATTGAAGATCTCGTCTTATTTCGCGCGAGAACGAAGTCCCCGCGCGCGTGCTTATTTTTAATTCCTCTTTTCCCTTTCTACCCCTCCTCCCTTTTTCTTCTGCTGCGGGTCTCCGATCTCCACCACGACCACCATCTTCTGCTCCCACAGGGCGGAAGAGAGAGAGAGAGAGAAGGAGAGAGGAGAATGGTTGTGGGTTGTTGAGTGGAGACTGGAGAGTGTTGAGGGGGAGGAATGGAGTGGAAAGGCAATGGAGGTGGTGGTGGTGGTGGTGGTGGTGGTGGTGGTGATGGTAGGATGAGCGAGGAGGACAGGACGACGATGGGGTTGGATGGAGGAGGAAGGGCGGCGGTTATGATGGAGGATGTGATGATGGGTGGAATCAAGGTCATGACGGACGAGCAGATGGAAATGCTCCGGAAGCAAATCTCCATCTACGCCACCATCTGCGAGCAGCTTGTTGAGATGCACAAGGCCATTACTGCAACCCAGGACTCCCTTCCCGGTTGGTGCTTTAATTTTCTCACTTCTTCTCGGTTTTTTGGGCTTGTGGTGGGTTTTGCTTTCTTTTTGGTTTTTGCTTCTTGGGTTCGTAGAATTTTGTTAGTTGTCCTATTTCTGGCTGTTTTTTTTTTTTTTTGTGTGTGGGATTGTTGTCTGTTCTTTTGCTATTGCTGTTCTGCTTGTTGTGTCTTTTGTCATTACTGTTGGGCCTTTCTGGGTACGGATTTGATGGTAGCACGGGTCACGTTCTTGGTATAGTTTGTTCTCCGTTTACGTTGATGTAGATGGTTCAGGAAATTAATTGTTACCGCGAGATCCAATTCACACTGATGTAACTCGGAGGTTTGGGTTGTTGTTGCCTCGTTGGTCTTCGTAACCTTGTCCATCGTGCTTACAGATTAACTAACTTTTTTTACTTATGTTCCCTTGTAATTTCAGTATCGCCGATGGTCGTGATTGGAATGCAGACTTGCTAGATTTCACTCAAATTCTGTTCAGAATTACTCTATCATCCATAATGTTCTTCTAGCACGATGCAGGGTTGCGAAGATGCAGGGTTGTTCGTGCTGATCACATATTCATATGCGTTCCATTTGTCGCATCCTACCATAATACTTTTCCTACCACAATACCTCAAACATTGCCATTTTCGAGATTTCATATGTACCTGAGTTTATGTTTTGCATCAGGATTTAGTTCTTGTCTTCTTGATGAACAAAGTGTACCTGAATTTCATATCTGGGTCATGATTAATTCTTGCCTTCTTGATGAACAAATATACTTTTTGTGCTTGTTTTCTTCTTTCTCATCATGCAGAGAAAACCATACATTTATGTATCTATGAGCACACATCAAATGGAGCTGTCCATATGCTAAAATCATCCCTGGCTTCAAATAAACTCACCCATCAAGATGGGTATAGATGTGAAATTACTAGCTTAGGAGCAATTAAGTTAGATCTAGCTTATTTCTTCCAAATCTGTAGATTTCATCACACCCGGTCCAGGATGTAAAATTGGTGCCAGATTCTCAAGTCAGTATTTTTAAAGTTGCAATATCATGCTTTTAGATAGCATGTCTATCTCTATCTTACAAAATAGTTATTATCTGAAACATGAAATAGCTGAAACATGAAATATTCTTGACCAATTAGTGGTACTAGTGTATGGCTTTCTGTTTATTCTATAATGAAAATTCCTTGTTAAATTAATTAAATATATAATGGATGTGGAAGCTATGTTTTAAAGGTGCGAGATTCTATTTGTTAGACTTTTAGAGCCAAGGTCCTAGGAGCACTTACTAGTAACCATCTTCTACTGTGTAACGCTTGGCTTAATATCATTGCTTCTTACTACATTTTCTCTTGTGTGTTTGAAGCTATTGATCATGTGCTTCCCTTAGTGAAATAGTGATTTCCATGATGCAGTATATGTTATTTCCTTCACTCCAATTGTTAGGTTAAAGATTATTGGACTAAAGAGGATGTATTTCAAATTGAGAAGTCCACATGATTCACCAACATACATCTTCCAAAATGAGAAAATGCCTTTCCAGCCTTGATATTTTTCCCCATTTATTAGATTCTTTTATGGTGCATTTGTTCAATTTGTGTTGTATTCATCTTTGGCATTGCACGCACTTTTCCAAATCCTGAGATAGGGTCTGTGGTAAAATTCACTGGCATGACATTGTAGTTCACTTCTACAGGCATAATCTTTTGTTTTTCTGCTTATCTTTTGAAATCAGGAATGAGGATGGGAAATTTGTATTGTGATCCTCTAATGACGTCTGGAGGCCACAAGATCACTGCCAGGCAGAGATGGAATCCAACACCAATGCAGCTACAAATTCTTGAAAGCATATTTGATCAAGGCAATGGGACCCCAAATAAACAAAAGATAAAGGAAATAACATCAGAGTTGTCACAACATGGTCAAATTTCTGAGACGAACGTTTATAACTGGTTCCAGAACAGAAGGGCTCGATCTAAAAGAAAGCAAACCACTCCATTACCGAATAATACCGACTCTGAAGTTGAAACTGAGGTGGAGTCCCAATTTGAAAAGATGGCCAAACCAGAGAAAGTTCAATCTCGTTGTAGCCCACCTCCACAAGTAGATATTGCATTCCTTAAAGCTGCAGAGAACTCAGAAGTACGTTCCTTGATTTCAGAGTCAGATATTGCTCAGCCAATAATTATCCGTAATGATAGTGTGAAGAGCCTGGACCAAATGACATTTTATGACACTGTTTTAGCTAATCCAAGTAAGTTTTTATCGGTGAAAATACCAACATTACTAGCACATTATCTGTCCTAACACGTGCAAAAAATTTTCTGACTTATTTGAGGAAATGCAGGGATTGACCACCTCATGGGAAAGATGGAAATGCCAAGTAGCTTCTACTTCTCTAGTGAAGGAGATAGCTATGACATGATCAATTGACATTAAAGATTGAAGCTTTGAGTTCATCTTAGCTTCTCAGAACAGATGAGATAAGATCTAGTGATTGGAGAAACATTGATTTGAGTACTCAAGTATAAATTCTTGTAGAGAAATTAGACATACCTTTGTTACAGGCGTAGGTAAATGTTACCAGGGTTTCAGTGCAGGAAACAGTATTGGAGATAATTTAGAGAAATGGGTTTCCTGGAACATCGTTGGATAACTGCGGCACGTAAAATTTGCTACTTAATACCGATAGGACTTTCCTATCCTGCCGTATATTTCTTCCCAGCTTTTGTAAATCATAACAAGGCAGCCTACTGAGTAATTCTCCCACACTATTTAATCTACATATTTTTAATGAAAAATTGTTGTGGAGTTTAAAGACTGTCATGTCCTTCTTTAATAGATATAGGAACACTGATACTGTAGTTTGAATGCTTTTCTTGTTCTTCTCTGCTTCTTTTGGCAATCTTCGTACATTTATGTATAGCTATTTAGCCTTTCACTCTCCTCTATTAATAGTGGCCTAAGTGGTTCGGCTTGGAATTGGTTTCAAATACTTGGTAGATGGATTTCTAATTTGTTGATCGAGCTTGATTTGCCAATAACTAACTGTTCTACTAACAATAATTTAATTTAGAAGTTTATTGCAGGTGTTGTTTTCACAACGTTGGTATGAGCAGATATTGTTGTTCCTAATTTGCTTGTGCTAGTGTAGAGGGAGTAGGATCGATTTAAAAGGAACTACCGAACTAGTCTGAGAAAAGTATTTTCATATAACTAGTCTTATATGGTATGAAGATATTTTCATAACTGTGTGCGTTTGAGAAAAGAATGCAGGTCAAGGGTCACTAAGTCACTGATCAGCTTAATGTCAACTTATTGTTTGGTCTACTAAAAATTCTTGTCCCTGAGTTTGTTATGAATTCTCTCGAGTAGACAAAAGGCTCCAAAACAAATAACGAGACAACAGATAGTTGAATTCTCTTATGTGATTAGAAAGAACTTTCTTCTGAGGCTTCGTTTGCTATATGAGTGTAATATCTGCTACATGAGTGTAATATTAATGAACGACATTATTTTGATTTGCAATCAAATTAAGTAGAATCTTAATATAGTATTAATTGGAGGAGTGATTCTTTAACCATATTAAGAGAGATATGTTTTTTATTATAAATATCTTGAAATATCTATGATTGACATTGTTTTGATGTACAATCAAATTAAATGGAAGTTTAATATGGTATTAATTGGAAGGAGTGATTCTTTAACCATATTAAGATGTATGTGTTTTTTATTATAAATAACTTGTAATACTCATGATTGACATTGTTTTGATTTGCAATTAAATTGATACCTTTCACACTCTTTTACTCAAGTACATGAATCTAGATCTTCTTATGGATCATCCTCAAATGTGCCAATTGAAGAGGAGGATGATGAGACTTCCAAAGAAGAAAAAGAACATGAAGATTAATGTGAAAGTGTGTAATTTGCAAAACTTTAAACTCAAATTGTGAGCATCCACCTTCGGCAAGAGGAGTTCTACAAATAATCTTGAGATTGGAAAAATAAGTTCACTGAAAACGTCAACTCACTTTTGTTTTATTTTGATTCCTTCGTTGCTCGTTGGAAAGAAAATGGACTCAGTATCATAGTGTGATCAAGAAATATCTTAATGGCTATCCTCCTTCACAAGATTAGGATAGATTTTGCTTCTTCATTTTTTGTTAAAATTTGTCTTAGCAGTACTTGGTGTAATTTTTGCTTAAAAAAGACTTAAATCTATCTTATGCAATGAATTGAAATTTATCCTGATGTTGCTTGGTGCATAGTTCATTTATATTCCATTGCTCATGATAATATTCTTGATGATCATGGACATATTTTTGAATTAATACTTGTGTTCTCTTACATTTGCTTAAATGTGTATTGAGTTTAAAAGTAAGGGGAGATTAAACAAAAGTTTTGTTTTACAATACATGCTCAAATGAATCCCTTATAAAAATTGATTGATATATCCCATTCATATTGAAAATACTATTCTTATATCATTGCATTGTCGCCTATTTTTCTTGCTTATGACAAAAAGGGAGAGAAAATATTATTCTATGATAAATATGAACATATGTCTAGTGTTAATGCTCATATCCATATATTTTGACTCCATGCTTAGTGATAGAGGGAGTTTCATTATCTTATTATGTATTATTTTTTGTCATTATCAAAAAGGAGGAGAGTATGGAAGATATATATATCTTCATCTCTAATTTTGATAATGACAACATATTTTAAAACTAATGTGTTTTGTGAAAATTATTTATAGTCTTATATGACAAGAAGATCTAAGTGTGAAAATGAAGGATTAAGAAGATCCAAGTGTAAAAAAAAGGAGAATCAAAAGCAAACATATTTGATACTCGTGAAGCCATTATGGAGACTCAAGTTAACTTAAGTCGATTTTAAGTTAAAACTCAATAAAGATAGAAGATAAAGTGTGTTATAAAATAAAGTTTCACATGAACATGTAAATGTAATTTTTCATGTGTATAGGAACTTATAATAATTTCTCAAATACTCCAAATTAAATCCTAAGAAAATAGCCAAGCCCAAAATCCAAAGTCGACATACCAAATAATTTTTGGTATATGAAAATCTAGTCTTACTGGATTTACAATCGAAAATCAATTTGACATACCTAAATAATTTTGATTTTCCGAATTGTTCGTCTATTATAAACAACTGTATGTTATTCCGTCTATCGAATGACTATCCGTTGGGGCACAAGATAGCTGTTAAAACTCACATTAGTTACCCATTTTTTTTATAAATAGGCACCCCCCCTTTGACACAAAAGACATGCATTCTCTAGTACTTCAATGGCTACTTATTGAGGATAGTTTTCAGCTATTTCCCATCGTCTTTTCTCAAGCTTTAGCAAGAGAGCTCTACATTCCATTCACAACCACACTTTGCTAAATTAGTGTTTGGAAGAATAATAGTGTACTTCAAAGTGTTTCTTTTTCATTCAAACCTCCTAGCTTCTTAGGTTGTGCGGAGCAAAATCACGATTTTTGCAGAGTCTTGGCGAAGGTTTCCTTAAGGAGTGTAGCGGTAATATCTTGATCCAAAATCAAGATTGACATAGGGAAATTCTTGAAGAGTTCTCAAGAAATAGAGTAACTCGGGGAGGTTAAACCACTATAAGTCTTCTACTTGCACTTTAATTTCTCTCATTTTCTTCTTTGCTTGCAAATAGTTTAATTTTCCAACTCCATATCATTCACTTATTGCTTGAGTATTTTGTTTGATATAAATTTAAGTAGTTAAATACTATTGATTCTTTATTCATCCTCTTTAAAGAAACCATAGATCCTTACATTTGGTATCAGAGTAAGGTTTATCTAAGTTTAGATTTAATCATCTTCTAGATAATTATTTCATTTTCATCAAATACTAGCATTATCGAGGATCAAAATATAAATAGACCACCTTTCTTTGATAACAATAACTATAATTATTGGAAGTGTAGAATGATCATTTATCTTAAATCCATTAATTATAGATTATGAGATATTGTTGTAAATGAATTTAATCTTAATGGAAAAGTTTTTAAGGAGTGGAATGAAGAAAAAATGAAAATAACTTCACTTGATGTTGACGGTTTAAATATTTTATTTTGTACTATAAATCAAAAATAATTTAATCATATTTCAAATTGTAGCACTTCACATGAAATATGGCATAATTTTGAAGTCATTCATAAGAGAACTAACCAAGTAAAAGAAATTAAGATAAATATACTTGTTCATAAGTATGTGTAGACACTCCGATTTTGAAGTCACTTAACAGCAGGCTCCTTCGGATGATGTTATGGTTGCGACCACCAAAACCCTAGCTCACTTAAGCTCACACAAGCCCATTCAGGCCCACACTAGTCTACTTTGACCTAATTAAAATAAAAACCAGACAAAATCAAATTTAAAACACATAAAATCCAATTAATGAAACAAAAACCCTAATTCAAGTCAAAATGAAATAAAATCCACTTAAATCCATTTAAAATCCAAGTAATTAAGTGAAAACCCTAATTAAAGTCAAAATCCATTGAAAACCCTAATTAATTGAAATCCAAAACCCTAATCAATCCAGAAACCCTAAATAAACCAATAAACCCTAATTTAAAATCCAAAAACGCTAAATAAACTAATAAACCCTAATTTAAAATAATTAAAACCCTAATTCAAAACCAATTAATTAAACCATAAATCTCAAAATTTAGAATCAAATTTAAATCACAAAACCCTAATTTAAAACTTAAAATCAAAAACCCTAAAATCCATGAAAATCCAAAAAATAAAATAAAACAAAAATCTAAAATAATTAAAACCCTAAATCAAAACCTAAATAAAATACTTAATTAAATCAATGAAAATCATCTAAATCAAAATCTAAATAAAATACTTAATTAAATCAAGCGAAAATCATCTAAATCAAAACCTAAATAAAATACTTAATTAAATCAAGCGAAAATCATCTAAATCAAAACCTAAATAAAATACTTAATTAAATCAAGTGAAAATCATTTAAATCAAAACCTAAATAAAGTCCTTAATTAAATCAAGTGAAAACAAATGAAATCTGAATTTAATCTAATCAAATCCAAAATTTAAATCAACCAAATCAAAATCAGAATTTAAATCAAATAAACCCAAAACCAAAAATCAAGAGAAAACAATTTAATCCATGTATAACCAAGACAAATCATTTAATTAAGTTTAAATCATCAAATAAAACCTTAATCAACCTAAAATATTAAAAACACAAATAATCAATCCAAATCCCCAAATCAAATCACAAATCATCAAATTAATCTTAAATTTAAATCACCAAACAAAATAAAAAAAATCAAAACCAAAAACCTAAAATTCAAATCAAAACCCTAAGCCCATTAGGCCCAATACTATTTCATTCAAAAATGCAATTCAAAACTTTAGAAAAGCCAAAAATAATTCTAGTGACATTCGCATTTTCCAGCGACGTCTCCAGTCGCGCCCCTCCAACGCACGGAAGCATCGGGCGGCCCTTAGTGGCTGAGAAGGAGAATCGACGGCAGGAGAGAGCCCCATTGGAGTTTAAAAACTCCCACCGCCGACAGACTTCCGGCAATCGTCAAGCCTTCCCAAGCATCAAGCCTCCAACCTCTTCCAGTGCCAGGATCCCCAGAAAAAAAAACCTCACATCCTTCCACCACCAGAGCCACCAACCTTTTCCCGCAACCAGGGCCCTCGCTGGAGCTATTGTTAGAAATAATGCATTAATTTTGATGATTACTTATGGGTGCATATTTTCATAAATATTCAAGGATCAAAAAGATTATAAGTGTTTTCTGTATAGTTTCATATTATATACAAGTGTTTATTCAAAGTATCAGAAACGGCATATCGTTTCAGAGAAAAACGGTATGAACTACAGTGCTCCACAAGAACAAAAGAAGAACTGAAAACGGCATACCGTGGATGGAGTGGCATACCGTTACAGTAAAAAACGGCATAAGCAGCGGAACTCCGGAACAGATGGCAAGATGAAAACAAAGCTTAACAACGGCAGACC
>JAMKQA010008475.1:0-16494 GCA_024699735.1 Posidonia australis | reverse complement strand
GGTGCGCCACCTTAGTGCGCCCAGCTACCTCACAGATTTCTGGGTTCTGGCTTGCTAATAGGCTTGGGGCTAGGTTTAATGGCTGATCACATCCAAAGCAACATAAGGATACTCATTTCCGGGTTACCTCAAAATCGAGGTGTCTACAACAACACTCAAGGGTTCGACCAAAGGTGTGAAGCGGTGCTCTGTGCGGTGTAGCCGTGCCTGACCTTGATACGGTCCTTGCCTTGCTGGTGCGACGGGATACACTGGCTCGGCGACCGTGGTAATGTGAGAGGTGCGTGTTGCTCTGTGCATGGGTGCATAAACATAGTGTTGATGAGATGGGCGTCCCGTGTCGACAGATGCCGCAGGAGGTCCAATGTATGCAACGGCATTCCGGGGGAGATCCCTCCTCTTATTGGCGTTACCATTTGCGCCAAAGCCTGTGTTGCTACCACTTGTCCCTGGGACAGAAGAAGGGGATGCAGTTTGTTTGGCAAATGTTGTGAGCATGGGACCTGGTGGGATGCAAGAAATTCACCCTCGCTAATGTTCTCCTTGCATCATTGCATTGTATTAACAACCAACTCGACTGGTACTCCATCCTCCAACTCTAGCCCACTTCTGACAGCTTCGACTTCGACACCAATCGACGTGAACATCGTCGCCTCGTCCTCCTTCTCCACTCCAACAAGAATGGATTCCCCAGCACTACCCAGGCCTTCAAGCTTGTCTATGAAGCTTGCACCTTCCTTTCCAATCCCACCAAGAGGAGGCTCTACGACAACGAGATTAAGCTGCCCACCTTAGATCCAACGCCTATGAGAACTTCACCTCCACCATTGGTTTTTTTGGACCATGTGCGCTAGCTGTTTCTGAGCTTACGAGTATAGGAAGGAGTACCAAAATCGTATGCCAATGTACTAGAATTGTTGAAGGCAGTTCTAGGCGACATCGCAGTGGTGCTGGAGACTCATATGTATTACTACTCTTGCGGGTTGTTTTTGTTAGGGTTCCTCGATGCGTTAGTTTTCAATGGGGTTGTTATCCTAGAAGGGACTATTTTCAAAGAGTGGCAATGAAGACGCCTCTGATTGTGATGTGGACGACTAGAAGGAAGTTGAGGAAGGTGTAGGTGTCGAAGGCTTGAAGCCCAAGAGTCAAAATCCATGGGGACAATAAAGTAAATTTAGGGGAAACTTACATCAAATTTTGACGTCGTTTGAGGTCAAATTAATAGGAGTGTATATAAGTACTATTTTTGAGTTGTTAAGTGTATATAGAAAATTTTTGGTGTAAGGTGGATCTTGATGATAATATGACTTTTAACAAGGATATTGAGACAAAAAACCAAAAGAAATTGTGATAAGAAAGAGAAGAAATGGAAAAGAGAAAGAGTTATAATATCACAAATATTTTTGTCCATAAATTATTATAAAAACTACTACTACTCACGCAAGTACTAACCGATTGACTGCAAAAATTCAATATATCAAAGTGAAGAAATGGAAAAGAAATGAAGAAGAAACGAAGAACAATATAAGATATAACTTATGTGTAAATTAGACTTTCGGTCTAACTTAACTTGACCTAAGGAATGGACAGGTTGGACAAATCGAGGCTCGGATCGAGACCTGGGCCATGATAGGCTCGAGGTTCGGTGAACTAGGTCCATTTGGGTCCAGTTGTCAGACTGGGTTTGGTCTGACTTGGATTTTAAAAAAGAAAAATAAAAAAATAAATCAATGCTTGGCTCGTTGGACCAAATCAGCCTTGCTGTGGACCTTAGGTCGCGTCATGTCAGGAGGCTTAAAAAATCGAACTAGGCTCGGCTCAATCAGGTCACATAGTTTACGGGTTGGGTTGGTCCAATCCTGTCAGTCTTACGCCTTTAATGTTAGGAGTTTTTTTTTTCAAAACGTATTATAAAATATACTTTCACTAATAGACGTATTAAAGTAATTGACGACAAATAAGTTGATGTGTTTTAAAAGTGTAAGGTAATAAATTGAAAATCAATGATAATATTTGATAACATTAAGCAATTAAATAAAAAAAAGGGAAGAAACGTATATTTTGTTGCAAATTCCATCGGATTTCTGTCGTCGACTCCGTGTTCTCGTTCCCGTCCAGAGAGAACGAATAAAGAAAGAAGACCAAACAAACAAACCAACACACTACATCTTCTTCAGCTCCAAGCCTAGGGTTTGGCTGCGGAGGAGATGACGACGACGACAGCTCTCTCCCCCGACACCGCGGCGGGTTTCCTCCTCCTCCTCCCATCGCCGCCCCCGCTTCCGCCGCACGACCAGGGCGACCCACAGGTCTGGTACGGCAACATCCAGTATCTCCTAAACATCTCCTTCATCGGCGCCCTCTCCTGCGTCCTCCTATTCTTCCTCGTCAAGCTCCGCGCCGATCACCGCCCCATCCCTGGTCCCTCCGCCCTCCTCGCCAAGCTTGTCGCCGTTTACCATGCCACCGCCACCCAGATCGCTCTCCACTGCGGGGCCGACGCCTCCCAGTTCCTCCACATCGAGCGCGGCAGCTTCGCCGTCCTCCTCTCCGTCGCCACCGTCGCCATCCTCGGTGCGCTCCCTCTCAACATCTACGGCGGGGACGTCCCCACCGCGGACCAGTTCGCGATGACCACCGTCAACCATATCGGTAAGGGCTCTCCACTTCTGTGGGTCCATTTCTGTTTCATGGTGGTTGCCGTGGGGCTCGCGCAGGTCGGGATTTCGATGATCGAGGAGAATTTGAGGATCACTAGGTTTAGGGACGGGAATGGGAACCCGAGCGATCCGAGAGCGAACTCGATCGCGATATTCACTGTGATGGTGCAGGGGATCCCCAAGGCCCTTGCTGTCAACAAGGTCCCTCTAGAAGGGTACTTCCAGCATAGGTACCCTGGGAAGGTGTACAGGGTGGTTGTGCCTTTTGACCTGTGTGCTCTGGATAGGCTGGTGTTGGAATGGGAGAAGGTGCAGAACGACATATCGCGGTTGGAGGCTCGGATGGATGCAGAATATCTGTGGGATGGTGGGGAGGAGGGGGGCTTAGGAAGTGGTAGTGAGAATCAGATTTGGAGGAGGATGAAGGGAATTTGGAAGAGGGTTATGGCCAGATTGGGACTTACTGATGATGAGAGATTAGTGAAGTTGCAGGCTTCGCGATCGAGATTGGCTGCGCAATTGCTGAGTTACAGGGAACGTCGAGCGCCAGGTGCGGGCACTGCGTTCATTATATTTAAGGATGTGTATACGGCGAATAAGGCCGTGAGGGATCTTAGGAGCGAGAGGAATAAGACACCGATCGGTCGGTTCTTCCCGCTGATCGAGCTCCAGCTTGAACGGAGGCGATGGAGGGTAGAGAGAGCTCCTCCTGCTGCTGACATATACTGGAATCACTTGGGATCAAGAAAGCTCTCCCTTACGTTGCGGCGAGTGGCGGTCAATTCCTGTCTGCTTCTGATGCTACTCTTCTGCAGTTCACCTCTTGCCATCATCACTGCTGTGAAGAGTGCTGCAAGGATTATAAATGCAGAAGCAGTGGACAGTGCTCAGTTGTGGTTGGCATGGCTTGAGGGCTCAAGCTGGTTTATGACAGTGGTTCTTCAGTTCTTGCCTAATGTGCTCATATTTGTTAGCATGTATATAGTTATTCCATCAGCTCTTTCATACCTTGCCAAATTCGAGCAGCACCTAACAGTGTCGGGTGAGCAGCGAGCTGCATTACTGAAGATGGTCTGCTTTTTCTTGGTCAACCTCATCCTTTTGCGTGCATTGGTGGAGTCGTCCCTGGAAAATGCAATACTTAGTATGGGTAGATGCTACCTGGATGGTGAAGATTGCAAACGAATTGAGCAGTATATGAGTGCATCTTTCCTGTCCAAGTCCTGCCTTTCTTCACTTGCATTCCTCATCACCTGCACGTTTTTGGGTATATCATTCGATTTGTTGGCCCCAATACCTTGGATAAAGAAGATGTTGAAGAAATTCAGTAAGAATGACATGCTACAGTTGGTACCAGAGCAGAACGAAGAGTATCCTTCGGAACAAAACAACGAAGAAGATTCTCTCAGGATGCCTCTTGTGTCTGAGAGGGACAGCAGTCCCGCCTTAAATGGGGTTGATTTGCAGGGACAAGATCTTTCAATCTACCCGATGAACAGGAGCTTCCATGTTCCAAAGCAAACATTTGATTTTGCTCAGTACTATGGCTTCAACTTGACGATATTTGCTCTGACCCTAATCTATTCCTTGTTTGCCCCGCTCGTTGTCCCTGTGGGTGCTGCTTACTTTGGTTACCGGTACTTGGTGGATAAATATAACTTCTTGTTTGTCTACAGAGTTCGGGGTTTCCCTGCTGGCAACGATGGGAAGCTGATGGACTGTGTTCTTTGCATCATGCATTTCTGTGTAGTATTATTCCTCTTGTCGATGCTATTATTCTTCTCGGTTCATGGAGATTCTACCAAGCTGCAGGCAATATTTACACTTGGCCTTTTACTGTTTTATAAACTTTTCCCGTCAAAAACTGAGGGGTTTCAGCCTTCGATACTGGAAGGCCTGCAAAGTGTTGATAGTTTTGTTGATGGTACTACAGATTATGAGGTGTTCTCAGAACCAATATTTGATTGGGATGCATATCAAATGTAAGAGGGATCCTTCTGAATTCCATCCAGCTACTACCTTTGTTAGAGCATAATAGAAGTTTTTTCTATCCATGTTTCTTTCAGTGTACATAGTTCAATCATTCTTTTGTATAGTGATTCTAATGCCTCCTTTTTTTCTGAATTTATTTAGTTAGCTGTTATACTGGAATGTACTATTACTTCTTAATTCTCTGTTTGTACTTCAAATTGGCTTTTCAAATGCCTTCAAAAATTCCACTTGTAAGTTTATTCTAGTTAAAAGAAGGCTCTCTTTCTTCTTAATATAGCTATCTTATTATAAAAAAAAGGGGTTTGTTTTAGTTAAATGTATTGTCTCTTTTTTAGTTCATAGAATTTTTGCCGAATTTTTTTTTATAATGGCAGTGACTAAACAGTGGGGTTCTTCAAAAACGACAACACCTTCGATTTAATTTTAATTGAAATCATGCATACCTTGAGTTCATGATAGACTGAATTAATGTTACATTAGCTGCCATGATAATAAGTCAGATTTCTGAATGTGATTGTGAAGAATATATATAATAGGCATGATAATAGGGGTGGAGAATATTATTGGCCATGAACAGCAGTGTTGACGGTTTCTGTCTCCTCTAGTTCTTAATTCAATATTTTGCTATAGGTATCAAATCAGAGCAATTGATCTTTAGTGAAGACAACTATGTTGGTTCGAATTATACCACCATGGTGATTGTAGACTTTAATTGGTGTGATGGGGTGAAGTCGGTTGTCACAGAAAAATGGCTTGGCCTTGCGAGACCATCTTTCACGAGTTCAAGCCAGAATTCCCCTATGGCCATCGCTTCAGGCCGGAATTCCCCAACGACCACTGCTTCAGAAAAGAAATCCAAGTACAGACATTAAAGTTCAAGTTCTAATTTACCCCACTTTTCAACCGTCAAAGTTTTCAATTTCTTACCAAATTTATATTTAAGAATTAAATTTGTAATAGGTCTTAAATATCTCTTATTAGATATAGAAACATCAAGGAATTGTATTTGTTTTATTTAAATATTTTATTATTATATAAGTTTATTACATTTATTTAATTACTATTTATAAGTTCATTGCAAGTGATATTTATTAATTTGAGTTACTGAATTATTTATTATATGTATTTTGAAAATAAGAAAAATTTTATCTGTTTATTATCCATTATCCATTATTATTCATTTATTTTTGTGGGTAAGAAATGGATATGGGTAAAGTTATTTTTAATGAGTAATAAATGGATATAGATAAAGATGTCAATTCATGAATATGGATAAAGATAAAACCTTACTTTACCAATACCCTACTTTTGGACAACCTAACTATATATATATTTTTTGACAAATAGTAAATATTATATATAGAATACTTCCCTATGAGTACCACCATCAAGTAGAAAAATTAATTCAAAGTCTTAAGGTACAAAAACCTGAGGAAGTATAGTAACAGGCTATGTACAAAAAGGCACAGCATGTGTGAAATAGTTCTAGGATTAAAAAAAAACTACAATCACATGAAACTTAACTATCTATTATAATTAAGCACCATTACACTCCTAACGTTTTCATTCTTCATTTGGGGCTAAACTAGCATCCATGGAGGTTCTTGGAATGGTAGAGATGTGCTTCCTTAACGTTTGATGTGTTGTATCCTAGTCTAGCTGCAATGCTCTAAGTTCAGTAAATGTAATAGCTGTCAAATCAAGCACCGGAAGATCTAGGTCGAGAGGTGAAGGTGAAGGAAAAGACGTAGTGAAGGAAGCAGAACAAAATATGAAACTCGGTTATTTTACAGCTAATTCATCAAGTCCGAGCAATCTACAAATATATACTGTTTGTACAAGATATACGGTTACAAATCAAAACCAATTATCGAATCATATCCGACAAACACTCATGTTACAACACTATTTCAACATTCCCCCTTAAACGAGGGGGGATATCAAGCACCCCAAGTTTACGCAAATTATCAAATAGTATAGGGCCTGTAAGTGGTTTTGTGAGACAATCAGCAAGTTGATCGGCATTTTTGATGTAATTGAGAGAAATGACCTTTTGAAGAAATTTCTCTCGAATGAAGTAACAATCTAACTCAATATGTTTAATTCTTTCATGAAAAATTGATTTTTTAGCAATATGTATGGCTGATGTGTTGTCACAAAATAAGGAAGTTGCAGCAATTTGATCAACTTGTAAATCTGCTAAAAGATATTGAAGCCATGTTACTTCTTTAACCATGGTAGACATTGCTCGGAACTCTGCTTCAGAAGAAGAATAAGAAACCGTCGATTGCTTCTTTGACTTCCAGGAAATCAACGAGCTGCTAAAAAAAATAGCGTAACCTGTCACTGATTTGTGCGTAATAGGACACTGTGCCCAGTCTAAATCGCAGTAAGCAGCTAACTGCAACTCACTGTCAGAATGATACATAACTCCTTTCGTTGCTGTAGTTTTTAAATAATGTAAGACATTTAAAGCACCCTTTAAATGACTTTTAGACAGATTCTGCATAAATTGGCTAAAATGCTGCATAGCAAAGCTTATATCTGGTCTTGTGACGGTCAAGTACAGTAATCTACCCACTAATCTGCGATAGACTGTAGGATCTGAAATAGGCTCACTATCTCCATTGAATTGCGATATATCATCCATTGGAGTTGATTGACCTTTACATCCCATAAGTCCTGAATCATTAAAGAGGTCCATAATGTACTTCTACTGCGAAAGAAATATGCCTTTATCACTTCGAAAAATTTCAATGCCCAAGAAATAACGGAGATCACCAAGATTCTTCAATCTGAATTCATTATTTAACTTTTCCTTGAGCAAAACAATTTCTTCTTCAAGGTTGCCATGAAGAAAAGTATTATTAACATCAATTTGGTGTAAATGCCATCCCTTGACTGATGCAATTGCAAGAATAGTCCGAAGTGTAGTTAGCTTGGCAATTGGAGCAAAAGTTTCGTTGTAATCATACCCTTCCTTTTGAGTGTATCCCTTGGCCACCAAATGAACTTTGTACCTCTCAATATTCCCATCTGAATTATATTTAGTTTTGAAAACCCATCTGCATCCTATGGCACGCTTTCCTGGAGGAAGAGGAACAATAGATCATGTATTATTTTCTTCGAGAGCACGAAGTTCTGCATCTATACCTGCTGTCCATTTTGGATTATCCTTGGCTTGACAATAATTTCTTGGGTCAGATTCCCCCAACAAAGAAGCAAAGAATCTAAAATGATTAGATTTGAGTTGATAGATACACATAAAATCAACAATCGAGTATTTGGAACTAGAAGAATTGAAACCAACATAATCTTTCAAATAGTTAGGTGGTCGACCTAATCTGTTTGACCTCCTAGTTGATGAAGTATTAACTTCAACAATAGGAGGCCGTCCAATGTCTCCGGCGACAACAACAGGTTCATCAGTGTCATCCTAAGAAGCTGTTGAATCTACTTGCTGCTAAATAAAATCCTCATGTGAAAAGATAACATCATGATCTGAAGTGACATTGAGGTCACCCGTAGAAGAATCTCCAGGAGTATCATCAAGGGAAATAATTTTGTCATGAGGACAAAATCTTGTTGTACTAAACATTTCATGAATACCAGAAGAAGAATTAAAATTGGTAATGGTTGTTCACTGAATTCCTCTGCAAACTTGCTAAATGGAAAAATATTTTCATAGAATTTTACATTTCTGCTTACAAAGAATTTTTAGGTAGATATATCATAGATTTTATAGCCCTTCTGACCATAAGAGTATCCTACAAAAACTTTTTCAGTGGCACGTTGATCAAACTTATTTACTGGAGTAGGATTAACAGCATAAACCAAGCACCTAAAAACTCTTAAGAATGAATAATTAGGGGGCTTAAGGAACAAAAGTTCATATAGAGATTTTCCTTGCAAAACAGAACTTGGAATCCTATTAATCAAGTGAGTAGCTGTATGTATACATTCGCCCCAAAATTTAATAGGTAGAGATGCTTGGAATCTTAGTGCTCGAGCCATTTCTAGAAGGTGTTTGTGCTTTCTTTCAATAATCTCATTTTGTTGGGGTGTATAAGGACAAGTCCTTTGATGAAGTATACCTTTTTCATTCAACAAATTAACCATTTTTCTAGAAACAAATTCTGTCCCATTATCACTCTTCATAGCTTTGATGCGAACTGAAAACTGATTCTCTATAAATGAAAGAAATTTTTTGAACAACATGAAAGTTTCTACTTTATTTTGCATTAAAAAAGTTCAAGTAGTTCTAGTACAATCATCTTCTATGGTTAAGAAGTATTGAAAATCAGCATGAGTAGGAGTAGAAAATCTACCCCATATATCACAATGTATAAGATCAAATGACTTCGAAGACTTCACAACATTATTATCAAAAGAAAATCGATGGAGCTTGGCTGATGGACAGACTGAACAAACTTCTTCTTTGGTTTTATTAGCTGCATGAAACAAAATTTATTTAAAAAAGATTTGTCTAGAGAATGTCCTAGATGCATGTGCCAAATCTGAGGTGAGACAGCAACATTGCATCCATGATGATCTGAATCTGCAGGAAAGAGTATGTACAATCCAAGCATTTGTTTAGCTGTGGCTATTATCTCCTTCGTTTGAAGGTCCTGAACAAGGCAAGTATAAGGAGTAACATAAAATCCACAATTGTAATCCTTAACCATCTTGCTAACTGATAAAAGGTTGAAATTGAAATCAGGCAAATACATAACATATGACAAAATAATATTTGAATCTAATTTTACTGAACCAATTGAGTTAACTTTTGCATTTTTCCCATTAGGCATTTTCACATTCTGCACATACTGAGCTTGCTTAAGATTATGCATAATAGAAAAATTACCACACATGTGGTCAGTCGCCCTTGTGTCAACAATCCATACTTTTCTTCCAATAGAAGTAAAATAAGCTGAAATAGTATTTGCTATATGAAAGGCATATTTTGAAAACAGAACTGATTGAATACCTACCATAGAAAAATGATTACTGAGTTGTGCACTGTTAAGCATATTTATAATCTGTTCATACTGTGACGGTGTAAATGATGGATCCTTTTCCTCATTCTCCTCTGCAATAACATTATGAACAACCTTGTTGTTTTTATTTATTGTTGGAAGATTTCTCTGGATGTAACTTGTGTAATTTATGACCAGGTGGGAAGCCATTCAACCAAAAACACCTTTCTGTTGTATGTTCAACGTTCTCACAGTGCACACAATATAATTTCTTATTTTTCGGATTCCCTTTACTAACATTATTATTATTTCTTGCATTAAACTTCTCTTGAACTCCTTTTTGTTGCTTTTGGACATACATGGCAACATTGTCCCCACTATTACAAGTATGAGTTAAACCCCTCTGTTTCTCCTCTTGTTGTACTAGATTATATACCTCCCCAAGACCAAGAAAAGGCTTCATTAAAAGAATCTGTCCTTTTATAGCATTATATGACTCATTTAACCCCATCAAGAACTGCCAAATCTTCTGTCTTTCATGTCTTTCAACAAATTTTCCAACTGAACCACAGCTGCAAGATGGTAAGGGGTCACAGTTGCCAAGCTCGTCCCATATTGTTTTTAGTCTTGTAAAATATGCTTTTACAGAAGTTTGCTTCTGGACAACTTTACTCAATGATTGATTTAACTCAAAAATTCTGGAATTGGTTCCTTCAGCAAAACGAGATTTAAGATCCTCCCAAATATCGGATGCGATTTCCATGCCTGAAACCGACTCAGCAATATCTGGTTCAAGAGCAGCAATAATCCAAGTTACTACAATATCATTACAGCATTCCCATTGCTGATAACGCTGTGAATTAACATCTGACGGTGGTGAAATAGATTGATTAACAAAGCCAAACTTGTTTCTTGTCTTCAATGCCCGACACATCTCTCGGGACCAAGAAACATAATTGTCTCCATTAAACTTCTTTGAAATAAGCAGAGCACCAGAAGCTTCTGACATTCCAACATAGAAAGGATTATCAAAAGGTACCTCGTAAGTTTTATTTCCTAACGTTGATTTGCTTCCTTCAGCCATCACAAAAAAATATCTGATCAAAGAAACTTGACCAGAAAAGTAGGTAGTGAGAAAAAAATATCCGATCGGAAAATAAATTCCAATCAAGTATGAGAAATCCAAAGAAAAATTAATCGATCTGAAGATATCGACCGAATATGCGAGAAGATGCAAAAGAACAAGATCCAATCTCCATGAACAAAAGGAAAAAACGTTGATTGAACACAAAACGTCGATCGACTCTCCAATGCTCACAAGAATAAAAAAATCTCATCGACCTGATGTTGCGGAAGCATAGGTAATCTATCAAACCTGCTCTTATACCATGTCAAATCAAGCACCAGAAAATCTAGGTCGAGAGGTGAAGGTAAAGGAAAAGACGCAGTGAAGGAAGCAGAACAAAATATGAAACTCGGTTGTTTTACAGTTAATTCATCATGTCCGAGCAACCTGTAAATATATACTGTTTGTATAAGATATACGATTACAAATCAAAACCAATAATCGGATCATATCCGACAAACACTCATGTTACAACACTATTTCAACAATAGCAACTATTGTTCTCTGTTTTAAAGGTAAATTTTTTAACCAAAAAGTAATTAGTGATATAATAGTATGAAAAATTGATGAGATATCTTTTTTATTAAGACAATTGGTAACAAAATTCTACTCAAAAGTGAAATTTGCATGAGAGAGTCACTTAATTTCACTCAGCAATAAAAGTCCACTTCTCTTTTTTCATTCATATTTTGCCCTTATATAAAAAACCCCCTTTTTTCGCACAAGTCCTCATCTATCTATCGATTGCAACTCCTCGTATCTCTACCAACTACAACCCCTTGTCTCTCACGACCTTGAGCCCTCTCCCACACATAAGTCCTCTCGTTGAGCCTTCTCACATCGATCACCTTGCTACTAATGAATCCTCTCAGGCCAACCTCAAATCCATCTCCCTCTCATAGTTGTTGACTACCCTACACAAATCTATATTCTTTTTTTTAATGGGTTTGTTGACTTTTGTAGTTTCCACTATTAGAGATGAGCAGGTGAAAGTTAGTGTCTCATTTTTTGTAGTTTTTCTTCTCTTATTTATTTCTTTGTCAGGGTTATTTGTAAATCTTTGTTTGTAGATCTCTAATAAATATCAACGACAATCCCAATAAATATGACAATTGAGACATGATTTCATTTGTAATGAAATGTAATTATTAGATATAATGAGATATGATTCAAATATAATGAGACATGATTTGTGAGCTGAGAGACATGTTTTCAGAATTATTGAGACATGATTTAATGTTGAGTGATTTCTTGTGTAACGAAAGACATGGTTTAGGTATAATAAGACATGATTTGTGAGTTGAGAGACATGTTTTCAAAAGTCTTGAGATATTTAATGTTGAGTGAGACATGATTTGTTAGTTGCTTGACATGTTTTTAGAAGACTTGAGACATGATTTAACATTGAATGATGCATGATTTTTTAGAGACGTGACTCAAGTATAATGAGACATAATTTGTGAATTGGGAGACATGATTCTTCAATTGTAGAGATAGCATGTTTTAATATGTATGAGAAATGATTCTTGAAATGTTAGACATGATTTGTGAGTTGAGGACATGATTCCTCAATTATAATATGATATCTTGAAATAAGACCTCATTATTGAGACATTCTTCCCTAGTATCTTTGGCATATGTGACTTTTTTGATAAGCTGCTTACTCTTTTCCACCGTTTTGCAAGGACCATTAGGGATTATAATAGGATCTTGGATATTTTATTTTGATTGTCGTCATCCCTTTTTAATAGAGATCTTCACATAAGGGGACATCTTCTTTTGCTTTTGATCTTTTTGATCGTAATCCTTCTCACCAATGACGACTCTTGTTAAAATAGAACATTATGAATTAGATGTCCAAACATACTTGCTTTACTTCTTCTTTTATTTCTTCCTTTGAGACCTATAAATATCATATTTCATAGAAAAATAAATCATCTCACAGAAATATGATATCTAATAAATATCATAGCTCATTTATATTAAAACAATCATATCTAATAAAACATGTAATATATAAATCATGTATCATGGGAAGCAAATCATGTAATATACAAATCATATCCCATAGAAAAGCAAATCATGTCTCACAATAAAGCAAATCATATTTTACAGAAAAGTAAATCATGTCTCATACAAATGCAAATCATGTCTCACACAAATGTAAGACATGATTCTTCTCGAAATGAGACTTGATTCTATCACACTCTGTAAGACATAATTCTTCTTGGAATAAGACATGGACGACATGTTTTAAGAAGTAATGAGACATTATTTATCAATTATAAAAATATCATATTTTAATTATTTTAATATATAGTGAGACTTCATTTTTCAACTGCGTAGCAAGTTTTATATCATTTTAATTCAATCATTTTTGTAGGGTTATCATTTTAATTATATCATTTTAATTATTTTAACTATATCATATTATCTCTAATTTGTATATAATATATGTGATATAATATCTTTTTTACGATGGATACTTTGAGTGAAGCAAAGGAAATAGGTCTTCTTACTACAGTGGTTGTAAATTATTTTTATTTATGGAACAAAATCTAACATATGTTGAGTTCAAACGTATAGTGTATGAGAAGATTCTTCAAACATTTATTAAAGAATATCTAATTGAACTATACTACAAAGTAAGATTGACTACCAAAGACTCTTACATTAATCTATTGAACAATGGTGATGTGAATTAAATGCATAGTCTCTTTTTGGACATGTATGTAGCAATAAGGCTCTTTGTCATTAAAGTAGAAGGAGAAAAACCATGGTTTTTCTCATCTTATAGGTATGATTATATTTACTTTGAATTTACATATCATTCTCATTTAATTTATGTCACTGAAACCTAACTTTATTTAATGTCTTTAATATAGAATTGGGTTAATTCAAGAAAGAGTTGAAATCGTTCCAGAAACACAACCAATAATGGATTAGAAAGGGAAAACTGTGGATGATGAAAATCAAATGTCAAAAGATACAAGGATGAAGGTGTAGATGATAATGAGACTGAGACATATATTGGATTGGATCTTGTTATTAGTAAGTATAGAAGAGCTGATAGTAAGGGTATGTTTGAAGAAAACGAAAACGAAGAAGACACTTCTGATGATGATTGGGACACTAAATTTTTTGAAGAAATCGTTATTAATGATAATGATTTCGAATTAATTGTTAATTAACTATTTTTTGGTATAGTTGAATTCAAGCGAGTTCTCAAAGCATATGTTATAAAAAGACATTTTGTTTACAAATTGAAAAAGTGTACTTCTCAAAAAATTCGAGCTACTTGCATAGTTCCTGATTGTCATTAGTTTACTAGTGGATGTGTTTCAGTCAAAATCGGATTTCATGTGAAGAAATTTAATTCACAGCACACTTGTAATGCTATTATCGATGAACGTGGCCACAAACAATACACAAATGAATTCATTTGTGATCAAATCTTTGATCATATTATGGTAAATGAATATTTTATGTCAAAGATTATTTAAGTAGAGAAGTTGAAGGTTTGAAAAGGTGAAGTGTCCTACGATAAAGTCTACCATACAAAACATAAGGTTTTAGCAAAAAATATTGATAATTGGAATAAATTTTTTGCTCAACTCCTATTGTATATGAGAGAATTAAAGAGGAGCGATCGTGATAATGTTATTGTATTGAAATGAACAAATGGTTACTTTTATCGCTTCTTTTGGGCATTTGGTGCATCATTGAAAAGTTTCAAGCAACATTTGAGACCAATAATTATTGTTGATGGCATTCATATTACAGGAAAATATCCTAGTTACCTTATTGCTGCAACAGCTATGGATGACAACAATTCTATATTTCCATTAGCTTTTGTTATTGTAGAAATCAAAAATAAACATACATGGACTTGGTTCTTTGAGTAGTTGTTAGAGTATTTATATAATTATATGAACCAGTTGACATTCATATCAGATCGACAAAAGAGATTAATTTATGATGTGAAGATAATTTTCCCAAATGCTTTCATTGACTTGGTTCTTTGAGCAGTTGTTAATGTGTTTATATAATTATATGAACCAGTTGACATTCATATCAGATCGACAGAAGAGATTAATTTATGATGTGGAGACAATTTTTTCAAATGCTTTTCATGGACTTTCGTAGTTTCGATCGACTTTTTCAAAGCAAGCAGTAGTTTTGTTTTGAGGAGACCCACAAATTTATTTATTTTTTGGTGTTTTCTGTCAATCGGTGATCCATGCTTAATTTGCAGTCGAAGAATGAGAATGAGGAGGAGTTAGAGATTGGGGGGCTACCTGAACAGAGAAGGAGTTGAGGAAGGGGAAACATACGCTGAGTTCAAGCAAGAAGTTGATGTAGAGGCTGGACGTGGAAGGTTGAGGAGGCAAGGGAGAGGACCAAAGGGGAGAGGAGGCTGTAGTGTCACCGAACGGGATAAGAAAGACGAGGGAGGAGGAAGACTGCAGCGGGGAAACGAGGACAAAAGCAGGTAAAAGAGAAAAGGCCACGCACCTGTCATCATCGTGGATGACCAAACGTTACCGTGGATGGGCCACTTCTTGTTGTGGTTGAGGCATTGCCACTGTAGAAGACAGTAGAGAAGAGAAAAGGAGTATCGAGGGTTAGAGGTTTGGGGACAGTGGAGTTGGTAGCGGTAGATAAAAAGATTTAGATTTTTAAAGTAATTATCAATTTTGTTAATGGACAAATGTGGATTTTTTTTTTTTCAAAATACAACTTCTGATCAGAAGCTACCTTTCACCCGTTTTTACATTTGTAAAGAAAATTTTGTTATAGAAGATGTGTGATTCTGAAAAGTTACTTATTATTTGAGTTTATTTGGTAAATTTTTTGAATCTTTCATAGGACTGTAAGTTGGGTCGGGTCGGGTCGGATATAGGGTTGACCCTTACCCTTACCCGTCCCTTATTAGCGGGTGACGAGTAGGGTCAATATCTATTCCAAAAAAACTTAACCGCTATCCTATCCACTACCCTTTTGGTTAGCTAGTAGCAATGTAGGTTAACAGATCATCAAATTCTATTGTAACGATAAAGTATATTTGATCACACATTATTTGTTTTAAGTTATATCTGAAATCTACTAACTTGCTATAGTATGTTAAATATCCCACAATCCAACTAAAAAAAAGAAGGAAAGAAACTTACTTTCATCAACTTTTTTACATGTATAGTATTATGTACTAAGACTAAGCAGATGGATCAGTAGTCAACTAAGTATTGAGTTGACAATGTTTTCTACTTTTTCGTTGAATTGATCATTTGGGTTGGGAATAGGGATTAGGAATGCATGGTAGTATGGTTTAGGATTGACTGTAAGGAATAAAGATTTTTTATTTTTAGAGTTTGGTTTAACTTTATATATATATGTGTGTGTAATAACAGTTATACTTACGAATTAAAGGGTTAACGGGTGACCCTAAATAGTATACCATTACCCTTATCTAGTAAGAAGATGGTGAAACGGGTAACAGGTTAACGGGTGAACAAGTTGATAAAATCTCTACCCTTACCCATTCTTAATAGATTGGGTCGGATTAAATTTACGGGTCTAACTTTATCCATTTACCGTCCTAATTTTTTAAACTTCTATGACAAGCTACAAGTCCAGAAATTAACTAATAGTCCTCCAAAAACACCCTGAGAGAGAGAGAGAGAGAGAGAGAGAGAGAGAGAGAGAGAGAGAGAGAGAGAGAGAGAGAGAGAGAGAGAGAGAG
>JAMKQA010008472.1:0-15484 GCA_024699735.1 Posidonia australis | reverse complement strand
TGTCTGATTCAGATTCTTTGGTGCGCACCACTCAGGCGCACCAAACCAGAGCACCACTCTAGCGCACCAAGCAGGTGCACCAGACTGGTCAGAGGGCAGATCATTCACTTTTGCATCCCTGTTTGCATGGTGTTTCTAAGGATTTTGAGCTTGATAGTTTTATCAATTGTTCTCTGATATACCATGATAAAACATGCATGTTTTCAGTTTCAAACCAGATCATTTCCATTTGCTTTTTCCCCTTGCATATTCAATCTTGGGCAGAAATTTGGTAGGCTGTTTGCACCTTACTCCTACATGGAGAGTCTATGCATCAGCCCATGATCCAATGTCATGACTGAATCCTGTTTCTCACTTAGCATAAGATAGGTAGGACCTTGTGTGAGGCTACCAGCCCTTGAGCACTGGGTCCACAAATCATTGCATTTACATGTTTTTCCAAGTTTTACAAAGGATTTTACATTGCATTCTTTTTCCAGAATGCATTTTTTTGTGATTTGGCTTTGCATAGTTTTCTGTTTTCACTCGGCACATCTTCCTGGCCCACCTAGGCGCACATAGGTGGTGCACCAGACTGGTGCACCAAATAGGCACATTGGCCTTTTTTCAGTAGCACACAGCAGGTTTTTTATGGTTTTTTTTTTTACATGCTTTCCCGACTCGATTTGCTTCTGAGTTTCTTCCTTGGTTTTCTCCCTTAGCATAATAGGAAGGCACAACTCTGTTTTCAACTATTTTCATACATTTTAGATTGCATTTGGGCATATAGCAAGGCAATGATGAAAACTCACTCGAGATTTTAGATCTTTGATCTTATTATGCAATATTCTTGCATCTATACTAGTTCCGCAATACGAGTGATACTTCTGAGCATTAGGACACACCCCTACACATCATGCACCTATATTTTAGACACCATACATAAGCATGGCATGGCATATCGCCCTTGGGCATACAGTAAAGGCTGAAAAGCCGACATTTCATTAGTAATTGAGAAATCAATAGAAGACCGATTTGTCGGGCGTACGAGGGTGCCTAACACCTTCCTCGTACGTAACAGGGATCCATACCGATATTTCTGGTTTACGAAGACCTTTTCCATTATTTGTTTTTCATGATTTTCATGTTTCATATCGTTTTCCTCGTCTTCCATTTGAATAGACTAGGTGGCGACTCCTGCATTTGCATATATTTTATTTTTTCCGTGACTTTGCCGACTTTGGTCTATTTTTGCCATTCTCGACGGCATGGTTACAGCATCGCACATGCATTTCTAGCTCATTTCAAACTTGGTTTTCCCATCGTTTCCCAGATTTCTTCCGACTTTCACAATTTTGATTTGATTTGGTTTTTCACATTAATAGGCTTAACACTGTCGACATTGACCCGAATGAGGATTATTTTCTCCAATTTGACTTTCTCGGATTTCTTCGAGTTTCCACTGACTTACGTGATGCTTTCGAAGTATTTTCGATTTTCACGATTTTCATCATCGCCCATAGGCGTATAGTAAAGTGACATTTGCAATGCCTGCAATGTCCCTCGGATTATCAATTTTTTTCTTTTATTCATTTCTTCTCTTTGATTTGGCATGCTTTCGCAGTCATCTCAAGCATGTGCATTTAGAATAGGCAAGCATACATGGGGGTGCCTAACTCCTTCCCCATGCGTAACATGAATCCTAACCCTTTCTCTAGCCCTTATTGATTTGTGCACTACATCCATTAGGCACAGAGCATGCGTATGTTTTCTTTGCCTTGATTTCTTTTGGATTTTCGTTTGTGTTTGGTTTTCCTTGTCTTTCCATTAAAAGACTAGGTTGCGACTCCTTTCCTTATCATTCCTTGGTGTTTCCGAGCCCAGTCTTCTTCTTTGGATTCACCATCTTCGCCGTGACAGTATAGGGACTCCTTGTGTGCTTCCAAGCACCGTAGGAGAGCTATGCAGGGTTCCACCGGCATGGTCACAGGAACTGGCGACTCCGTTGGGGATAACCAGATTCTGGCTTTCGTTTCTGTTTTCTTGCTTGTCTTTGGTCTATATACACTTTGTGCTTGTTTGCTTGTTCTATTTGCTTTTACATATTTGATTGAACATGCCTTTTTTGTGCCTTTTTACACCATTGCTATGCCACTGCACATGCACATGACCTAATTCATGCTTTTTTGTTCATACTTGCTTTTCTTCACTACTTATCAACACTACACTAGCACATGCCTTTTGCTTGATTGATTGAATGTTTAGATGCCATGATTGTGTGTTTTCTTCCCCCTTTTGTATTTTCCATGATTAGGAGAGTAGAGACATGTTTGCCTCCCTATCTGGTTAAAATAAAACACACAAACTTAGATAAACAAATAATAAGGCATAACTAGAGGCAAATGCTCACAATTCCCCATGGTTTAATAAAACGAAAGTAAAAGACACAATAGCGTATCACATGATTGATCATATAGGGCATGCATCTTCTCCTTTGAGTCCATCCACAGTTTGCAAAAGACAATTCTAGCAGCCCGTTCTATAGCTTTGGCGTAGGGCATGTTGCTAGTTTGTCCCCCATTGTCCGGGTTCGTGTCGGTGCTCGTAGAGGGTACAGCTCCATGCTATTGCAGGAGACGAGGCCACCAATGCACCACTCATTCACTGCCTACACTCCGGCAAGGATTTATAACGAGAACCTTACTTTTCGGACCAGAGTCAAAACCCCAAACCCATGAGTGCGTCCCATATGGTCGACCCCATGTGGGACATGTATGGTAAGAGAGAGCATGTTAGTAGCATTCATGTGCATGTGTGCCATTCATGTCTTTTGTTGTTTTTTCTTCTCTTCTTCGCTAACCCCTTAGGTTTTGTCCTTTGTCAGGTATAGGGTTATGTGTGCAAGTTCCTAGGTTTGAGCCTGGAAGTTCCTTTCAATGATTTTAGTCTCCAGGCACCGTTCTCAACCATCTTTCTTCAAGCTATTCGTCACGTCCGACGATAGCTCCTTGTAGGTATCGTCCTCACGTTTGCAATCACTGCCCCATCCTTACCCGTTTGCAGTCCGTTATGGCCCAACCAGCTTCTGAGACCTTTGCACCGATTGCTCCGGAGGGGATTCCTATTTCTCCCTCTCATTCTTCTTTTACTTTGACATCACTCCACTTGCACTCCATGACAACCACTTCCAGGCACCTAGAGTTCCCTGTCCCTCATTTTCGGGACACTCGCAGACCCTTATTGGTCTGGAGCCTGTGGCCGAGGTAGTTACCATGACCACCACATGGGCATCTGATCTGATGATGTCTTGTCCTTCCAATGACCCTACTCCGCTTGACACACAACTAGTTGTGATTGCTTCTTCAGTAGGAGTTCAACCCTCAGCTTCCTTGAACTTCAAGCCCCTGTGACATCTCTTCCGCTTGCTCTTCTGACCCTCGGTACTGTTATCGATGGTTCCATAACTGTGCAGTCTCAGCATCTTCTGGCCCTTGCACAGAGGTTGCAAAGCATGGCCTTTTCTTTGGATCCTACTTTGACCGCACTTATTTGTCCAGTCCTTGAGGACCCCGCTCTGCCTGCTCAGGCATTCCTTGCTGCACCAGTCACACCACCACTGCAGCCGTTGCCACAGCTTCTCACTGTCCCAATGACAGGCGCTACTACTCTACCATTAGTATCATTTCTACAACATACACAGCATATTCCTCCATCCGTTGGTGTCCGCCTTTTGGGCTGACAGGAGTACAACGGCTTGTGAACCCGACCATACTGGTTCAACAACTGTTACACCCACACACAAAAAGACGCCCAGCACAGCATAACATTTCTGTACCCTTGCATCAGATACAGGCTTCAACATGCACACCACCACAGATAGCACACATGCACGGGTACGCTGGTCATCATGCCATGGCACCAGGTGGCGAGATGATAGATCTAGAGGTGCACACGAGTGCTATAGATACAATGTACGCAAGACCCGCCCTAGCTGCATAATCAATGTCAGTAGCAACCCCAAATGCACTTTTTGCCAAGATGAATGACCTACAGAAAGCAATATGACAAGTGTAGGGTGAAGACCGCCAATCTTATACCTTCCAGGACCTCTGCTATTTCGCAGAGGCTATACTCTATCCAAATTTCCATATCCTAGAATTTGAAAAGTATAATAGGAAAGGCTGCCTAATATCACACCTTAGGGCATACTACGGCGATCTCACTCAGTTACAGGCTGATGAGAGACTTCTTATTTGCCTCTTTCAGAAAAGCTTCACAGGTCCAGCTTTGAAATGGTTCACATCTCTGGATATGGCCACTATAAAGACCTAGAATGATCTAAACCAAGCTTTTCTGGAGCAGTATTCCTTCAATGTCGACATGGTCCGAAAGCGCGAGGACCTAGTTGCCACAAGGTAGAAGCCCCACGAGCCGTTCAAGGAGTACGTCGGGTGCTGGTGAGCTCTCGCTTCACAAGTTCGCGATAGACCTTCTGACGAAGAGTCCATCGAGATAATAATTCGAGGAGCACAGCCAGCCACAGGGGCTCTGCTGAGCATTCAGCCTATTTCCACCTTTGCATCCCTGATCAAAGCTAGCACCCGTGTAGAGAGCTCACTGAATAGCGGAAGTTTTCCAACATTAGTAGCATTAGCCAAATAGACCATGGCTTCTAGCGGAACCAGTAACAATAATGGTGGCAACAGCGGATCCAACATTGGGTATGTGTGGAAGAAGGATTCTGCCAAGAATGTTGTGGCATATGTTGGAGCTCCCGTTATGCTAGTCAGTGTGGTGAGCTCACTAGCTTAGAGTCAAGTAGTCTATTCTCCTACACCTAGGGCACCACGCACGTCACGAATCACCCCCACCGCTGAGCCAGTCTACCAGCCCACACCGACAAGGTAGGGGTGCTACCTTCGATCAAAACAACCTCGGTGGAATTTCACTCCTCTGGTTGAGCCACTGAGTGATGTGTTTCTTAAGGTTGCGTCACTCTTGAGGCTTCTGGAAATTCGCCCACCACCGAACCCACTTCCGTAGTGGTTTAAAGCGGATTTATTTTGCAGTTTCCATAGAACCGCGGGGCACTCTATGGATAACTATTATACACTATGGAAAGCAATTCAAGACTTGATTGACCAGAAGGTCATCACCATCAACACACATGAGGTAGAGTTCGTGTCTGCTGTACAAACATCTCATTCCTTTGCATCTACACCTAGCAACATAGTCAACCGGCCCTCGCCTGAGCATGCACCTAGAACTTCGGGAGTCCATTTCCTTTCTTCTGATGAGGCTGCACCATTTGATCCTTCTCTTCTCATCCATGATGTTTCAGAACCGTTCCCCTATCAGCTTTGTCAGTCTTTCATTAAAGCTTCCAATTCAGCATTCAGTATGATCCAACTAACTGCCAGACCGAGGTGCACGACTGCAAAACCTACTATGCAATCCACCCCATTAATAATCAATTTGTTAGCCAAACCAATGCACGACCTGGCCCACCAAACGCCAATACCTACTCCTTCAGCTTTGGTCTCAGTGGAATTGGAGGCCCGTGCTCCTGTGGTCAACAACTTGACACAGGATACTCACCGCATGCCTTATAACTATACCACAGAAATGTGTGTTGAGGTAACGCGGTCATGGCAGGTGTACAAGTCCTCGGTTCTGGCAAACAAGCCCAACTAGCCCACAACTTCATTTTTCCAACAGAAAAACTAGATTCCTAATCAAATCCCTGAAGAGACAAACCCAAGAGCTAACCCCACCACTGCCAAGACTGACCCGCCTGTAGTTGACATCACGGCCCAATTAAAGAAAGTCAAAGTAGACATCTTCATCTAGGATCTAATCCATACGTCGGCTGAACATCGAGAGGCATTTCTTCAAGTTATCTAGGCTGCTCATGTTTCCCCAACCATACAACCATCATCCTTGGAAAGCATTGTAGGGATGATAGCTACGCCATAGGTCATGTCATTCTCTAGTTCAGAGCTTCCCCCAGCAGGGACTTAACATAATCAACGCCTATTCATCACGGTGCAATACCAAAATTTCCACATTCCTCTTACTTTGGTGGATAATGGCGCCGGTTTAAATGTCTGCCCTTTGCGAACTGCAAGCCAAGTCGGCTTTAAATCCGAAGACATTACTCCAACCATGATAGGAATGACGACGTTCGGTAACACGCACCATGATGCTCTAGGAATTTTGATCATTCCGATAATCATTGGTCCTACCCGTTTTGATGTCGAGTTCTATGTTGTCGACCTTGAGCCATCCTTCAATCTTCTGCTTGGGCGCCCTTGGCTCCACGAGCATCAGGTTATGCCCTCAATCCTTCACTGAATGATTAAGTTCCGCTGGAACAATGACATTGTTGTTATGATGGCAGAAAATCTTAAAACAGAGAAGGTTGAGGCAGTCTCTTTGGTGTCGCTCCAAACCGTTCACTTTGACCCCAAGCCCTCTAACGTACAATATCGTGTTGACTACTTTGAGCCGATCAATTTCATTTCGATTCTCGAACATGTCAGCCATTTGGCCGCTTTTGGCAATCCTTTTTTGATGGTCGATAATCTGTGTCAGAGGTGGGGGTACGAGAAGGGAGCACCTCTCGGGTGGAATGGCCAAGGAATCGTCGAACCAATTGCCGCAGAGAAAAGATGAGAGTTTGAAGGATTGGGATACGAGTGGAAACCACAAGACGGATACTCGAGACGTCGTAAGTTCCAAAAGCTCATTATTCCACGAGATTTAACTAACTTTGTTAGTGCAGGATTGCTGGGTCCCCATCAGAGTTTGGTTCTTCCAGAATTTGAGCAGGATAAACCAGTCAATGTGTCAGAGTGGATATGCGTGGAAGATTATTGCTCTGAGGATGAAATTGTGGACTCCAGATTCGACATCGTCGATGCCACCAGGGATAGCCATGCTGGCATTGCCACCTCCGGAGTGAACTGAAGGACTTTCTACAGGTCCCGCTGCAGTCTTGGATTCAACAGGGGCAACCCCAACAGTAGCAACATCAGTATATCAGTCAACTGTGAAGGAGTTACAGTTGGTGCGCCAAAATTCCAGCCTTATGATGATGATCCAGAAGGTCTGAACCTACATGTAGAAGAAGAAACTAAGACTGTAAACATTGGCACTGATGAAGATGTTAAGGAAGTGCGAATAAGCGCAAGACTCACAGCACATACTCGAGCAGAACTTGTTGAACTCCTCTGAGAATATGCAGATATCTTCGCCTAGAGTTACGATGACATGGTTGGGCTAGATGTTGAGGTAGTGGTGCACACATTACCACTTAAACCTGACGTCAAGCTAGTTAAATAAAAATTGCGTAGATGGTGACTGCAGTGGCTATTGAAATTGAAACAGCACAAAGTTAACTTTCTGATGGTCGTCCTCTACCCAAAATGGTTAGCAAATGTGGTTCCAATACCTAAGAAAGATGGTCGAGTCCAAATGTGTATTGATTACAGGGACCTAAACAAAGCAAGCCCAAAGGATAATTTCCCACTCCCACATATTGATGCGTTGGTGGATAATACTGTAGGACACAAAATTTTGTCATTCATGGATGGGTTCTCAGGATATAATCAAATTAGAATGGAAGAAGAGGATATGGAGAAAACATCCTTTATTACCCTATGGAGAGTGTTCCACTACAAAGTTATGCCATTTGGGCTCAAGAATGCAGAGGCCACATATCAAAGGGTGATGACATCATTATTCCACGATCTCATGCACCAAGACATCGAGGTTTATGTGGATGATATGATCGCCAAGTAAAAGGAGCCTGAAGAACACATTGCTTGTTTGAGAAAGCTTTTCAATCACTTGCGAAAATACAAGCTACGATTGAATCCCAACAAGTGTGTATTTGGTGTGTCATCAGGCAAGCTACTGGTCTACATCATTAGTCAAAGAGGAAACGAGGTAGATTCAAGCAAGGCTAAAGCCATCATCGAGATGCCTCCTCCTACAAAAGGAAAAGAGGTCCAAGGGTTGTTGGGGCGGTTCCAGTATATCAGCCAATTCATTGCCAAGTTAACACCAATTTGTGAGTCGATCTTCAAGCTCTTGAGGAAGAACGTGTAGATCCGCTGGTGTGAGGAGTGCTAGGAAGCGTTTGACAAAATCAAGAAGCTCTTGGTAAGACAACCACTCCTAGTTCCTCTGACACCAGGACGTTCCTTGTTGCTCTATTTGTCAGTAACACAACATTCAATGGGCGCAGTTTGGGGTCAGCATGATGAAACAGGTAATCGGGAGAGGGCCATTTATTATTTGAGTAAAAAGTTCAATGATTGCGAAGTTAAGTATACCGCAATCGAGAAAGTTTGCTTGTACCTTGTCTAGGCCACACAATGCCTGAGGCATTATATGATGGCATTTCCAGTTCAATTACTGTGCCGACATGATCCCATTAAATACCTATTTCAGAAACCTACACTGGTGGGAAGATGTGTTAAGTGGCAATTGTCTTATCTTAATTTGATATCACTTTTGTCACTCAGAAATCGATGAAGGGATAGGCCGTGGCAGATCACTTAGCAGATTTACCCTTGCCAGAGCATCCACCCTTGCAGACTCAGTTCCCTGATGAGGATATATTGTTTGCCATGGAAGAGGAAGAGTCAGTAGACCCTCGAGATAAAGATCAGTGGTAGCTTTACTTTGATGGCGCAGTTAACAAGAGAGGCATGGGCATCGATGCAGTGCTGAGACCCCGTAGGGATAGATGATCCCACTTGCTCCAAAGTTAACCTTTGTGTGCACCAATAATGTGGCAAAGTACGAGGCATGTATTCTTGGCTTACAGGCTGCATTAGAACATGGTGCGCAGAAACTACATGTGCATGGCGATGTCATGTTAGTTATCTCACAAGTTAATGGCAACTGGAGAACCAAGGACCTGAAATTGGTTCTTATAGACACCCCGATTTTGAGGTGGCTCATAGATAAACTCTCTGAAGATGTTGCTTTGGATGTGGCGAGCTTAACCACTTTTAAACCCTATTTGATAGTAGCCATAGATCATTGCACAAACCTACCACAAGCCTATAGCAAGCCCATGGCCATATTAGCAATTCAGGCAGCTAGTGGAGAGCACCAATGTGGAGCACTAGATTGGAGCATCCGGCAGGAGCACCACAGTGGCGCACTAAGCTGAAGCACCAAGATGGAGCACCTTTCTGGCGCGCCAAGCTGGCACACAGCCACTTTTCAGGGTGCTGGTTGCTGGCTTTCCATCTTCTATGCTTGTAACCCTCGCCTGTGGATATTCCTTACAAATCTACGCAAGGCTGTTCATTTTCGAGGTTGTTTGCATCCCATGGGAGTTACCTTTGTGAGACTCTATAAAAAGCCATCCATTAGCAGCATTTTGGCTCACTTGGCAACTCATCTCTCTTGGCTGAGCTACCTACCATCTCTTGGTTAAGCCACTCACCTACTCTCAGCAACCTACTCTCGTTTCCAGAGGATATTCTCGCACTTCAGAGCATTCCCAACTGATCCAAAGCAACAAGGAAGTCTTATCTTGAGGCATCAAGGAGAGAACATCTTAGGCAAGGTAAAATCCTTACCCATCTCTTTACTTAAGCTCCACATAATGCACTGAATAAAGCATGCAATGAACTAGATGTATGATCTGATAGTGATAATTTTCGTGTTGTTTTTAGGATAAGTTGATTGTTCTTACATGTATATTTATAAGGTTTCTGTGTTATGTTAAATTCTACATCATGTGGTTTCAGTTTTACATAATGAATCATGATTCCATGTAGATATTAGCCATGAAATGAACTGTAAACAAACTCTTTGCATGTTCATCATCTTTACATGTTTGTTAAGTTAATTAAACCATTGTGTAATCCTTAGAATCCACCAAGTAGTAATTGCAGCCCATGTAATCCATGAATATGTGATTTAAAGAGATGTGATAAGAGGACTTTTTATGCTTGCTTTTCATCATATTTCAGTTCCCTACCACCTAAATAATTGATCTGGATAAGATTAATCTCAACTTATCTCTAGCATCTGGCCTAGGTTCTGAAATCAGACTGCTATCTGATTCAGAAATTCTAGGGTGCACCAAACTGGAGCACCTATATGGCCCACCTGGGTGGCGCACCTAACCAAAGCACCATCCTGACGCACCATCCTGGTGCACCAGTTTGGTCAGAGAATAAATCATCAACTTTACATCATGATCTGCATGCTTTTCTGGGTGTTTTGGACTTTGATGTTTTTTGGTGTTTATTTTCTGATATGTCATGTCTATGTATGCATGATTTTAGCCTAAGATAGCACTATTTTTATGACTTTTGCATCTTGCATGTTCAGCCAGTTGTTGTAATCTGGTGAACTGATTGCCCCATGAACTCTTGTTTGGGAGGTTCTTATGCAACAGTCCATGATCCAGACTTGGATAACATGGCTGAAACTTATTGATTTCATTTAGCATAAGGGTGGTGTAGTCTTGTGTGAGGCATATAGCCCTTCAGCACAAGAGCCATATTGTGTTTTCATGCTAGGTTTTGTTAGATACTCATGATGCATCTTCTGATGAGTTTGCGAGTTTATAGGATTTTATATTGCATGGCATTAGGCTGGTTTACTGTCTGATCTATGACTTTCTCTGGCACACCTTTCTGGCACATCAGTAGAGCACATAGGTGGCACGCCAGACTGTCGCACCACACAGGCACACTTGCCTATTTTCCACTGCACACAGTAGCTCTTGGCATGGTGTTTAGCATGTTCTCTGATCTGATCATCCTTTGGTTTTCTCTAGGTGTCTTCCTGGACATATCAGAATGACGCCACTCTATTTTCAGCCATGTTTATGCATGATAGTTCATGTTTTGCATATAGTAAAGTGAGGATTAAAGTCACTCGATGTTGTTAGATCTTTGATCATATTTGTGCAACATCCTTGTACTAGTGCTTGACTTACTGCATGGGTGACCTTTCTGAGCATTAGGACACACCCTACAACCCATGCACCCATGTTTAGCATAGGGCACCACTCATATATAGCATTGCATTGCATATCGCCCTCGAGCGTACAGAGAAAGACTGAAAAGCCGACATTCCATACAAATAAATGAGAAACCCATTAAAAGACCGATCTTCGGGTGCACGAGGGTGCCTAATACCTTCCTCATGCGTAACAGAGATCCATGCCCATTTCTGGTTCATGTAGACATTTTCCATTGGTTTTATCGCATGATTTGAATGTTTTTAAGCGGTTTTCCTCGTCATCCGTTTTAAAATAGACTAGGTGGCGACTCCTGCATTTTTACTATTATTTTTTTTGTTTTGCCGTGACTTTGCCGACCCTCACGAATTTGGCCTTTTACACCAAGCACGAGGCTGTCGCCGGCATGGTTACAGTTCCATACCATAACCATCTCTTAAAGCTGATGGCCGAGTTTGAGGAGATATGCTTCTCCGTTATGAATAGGGCCAAGAATGCTTATGCAGATGCACTAGCTACTCTTGCATCCTGGTTTTCCATGCCAGAGGATGACACAATGAAAGTGTTGGTAACCTGCACAGACCAGCCAACACACTGCATGAGCATAGAAGAAGCAGAGCTCCCATGGTATCATGACATCAAAGTCTACTTGGAAACCGAGAGTCACCATCCAGATACATCAGCGGCAGATAGAAAGACCTTGGTCTGACTGGCTTCAAAATATGTGCTTGAAGCAGGTCACTTGTACAGGAGGTCTTACAATCAGATGCTTCTACGGTGTCTTGATAAAAAGGAGGCTGATACAGTAATGCTACAAGTGCATGCTGGGACATGCAGGCCTCACATGAATGGGGTATTATTGGCCAAGAAAATAATGCACCATGGAGACTGACTGCTATTAGTTTGTGTGAAGATGTCACAATTGTCAAGTCCATGGCAACTTTATTCATGCACCACCGCAGCAGCTCCACAACATGTCGTCACCCTAGCCTTTCTCAACATGGGGAATAGACGTCATCGGAGCGATCCACCCAGCAACTTCCAACAGACATCAGTACATCCTGGTAGCAATTGATTACTTTTTGAAATGGATGGAGGCAGCTTCTTACAAGACAGTGACTGCCTCTACGATTGAAAAGTTCATTAGGAACAATATTGTTTCCCAGTACGGGGTCCCACGTTCAATCATTTCTAATAATGGGACAAATTTCATAGCCAAAAAGGTTGAGGATTTCCTACAAGAGTTCCATATCAGGCATCACAGCTCCTCCCCATATCGTCCTCAGATGAACGGGGCTGTGGAATCTGCCAATAAGAATCTAACCAAGATTCTTAAAAAGATGGCAGAAACATATAAGGACTGACATGACATGCTCACAAAAGCTCTGTGGGCTTACAGAACATTAGTCCGGACTTCAACTGAAGCGACTCCATATTCTCAAGTATATGGCATGGAAGTAGTCCTACTAATAGAGGTGGAGATACCGTCGCTCAGAATCCTGAAGGAAGTAGAGCTTGAAGAGGCAGAGTGGATTGAGGACCGCCTTGATCGACTAAACTTGATAGATGAGCATCGGTTGCAAGCTATGCATCATGCACAATGCTATCAAAAATGCATGGCCAAAGCTTATCAGAAGAAGGTCTGACCAAGAAGCTTCTTGCCAAGGGACCTTGTCTTGCGAGCAATACATTTCCCTGATAGTCGTGGCAAGTTCAAGCCCAACTAGTGTGGACCATTCATGGTCAAACAAGTCTACTCTGGAGGAGCTGTCAACCTCGAGGACATGGACTGCATCAAACAGTCAGAGCCAGTTAATTCTTGTTACTTGAAAAAGTACTATCAGTGATCATAAACCATGTGTCCTCACTCTACGACACTGTCACTTTTCTTCATGCATGCACGATTTCATTTTGTCAATGTCTTTCTACATCCATGAAGCCATGCATCTTAGCACATACTACTTCTCATTCAGCATGCACATTTAGAAACAGTTGATTGGCATCATCATCACATGCATGGATCTTAGCCTGGTGATGATAAGCAAAATAAGCTTGCCAATGTTAGGAATGCGTAGCACCTCCTCAGGTAGATACTATTCAGGTAACCTAGGAAGTGAGGGAGCCACCTTTCATTGTGAATTGGGCGAAGTATCCAAGCTGTTCAAAAACCCTACATCTCCCAAAGGGAGATAAAAGGTTACGGATGAGAATGAGAGCGTGAGAAATAAAATAAAAATATATATCTGTGAAAGGGCATAAAAGATTTAGAAGACAGAAGTCGCAGATAGAAGTCAGCTCTAAAGAGAGAGGCATGACGGGTAACATTGTCCCTCCAATTTATCTTGGAGAGGAGTTGGAGTGAATACCTGGAAAACATGCTCCAAAAAGGGCCTAGCCAACCCTTTAAATAGCAACAGCTCCCAACCATAAACTAGGTACCTATTACCTCCAAGCCAGGGATAGGGTGAACCTGCATGCCTATGAGGGAGAAAGAACAAAGAATAAATAAAATAAAAAAGGAGGGTATGGTCTAGTGGGGTTTGGACGGAGCCAAGGTCATGATATTGCATTTCCAAAGAGCCACCCAAAAAACTAGGGGCTTGGATAGAGTCTCGTGAGGTTTGGAGTTGCCATTCCCTTGTATACTTGGCGATAAGCATCCCAATGCTGAGGGCGCTAATAAGATCCCACAAATCATTCGACATGCATGCACTTCTTTCCACAAACATCGTCAGAAAAGTGTCGCAGAGTATAATCTAGTTCTCTTAGCTGGAGTATGACAACAACTGTTGGTCTAAGAGGATTAGGAGGACATCGCCTAAACCAGGGGCATGCAAGCTGTTCTTATTGGTTAGGGTCATTTATGTCAAACCAGGGGCATGTCAGCTGTCCTATGGTTAGACACACTGAGCCAGTACTCGACTAGGGGCATGCAAGCTTCTCTGATTGGTTAAGAGTCATCCATGTCAAACCAGGGGCATGTCAGCTATCCTATGGATAGACACACTGAGCCAATATTCGACCAGGAGCATGTCAAATGCCCTACAGGTTGAGGATCCCCGTAATCTATGAGGAGGCACTCTAGCTACGTCATTTGGCTTCTTAAGCGCCTTATGAGGGCACAGTCATCGAACAATCCCGATCCTTAGAGTTTGATGGCTATATCTCATTACATGGGTACCTGGTCAAAATCAATTGGTAACCAGGGCCTTCTCCCAAGGCTATGCACAAGATTTAGCCAGTTCAGCAACTCCCTGCTTAGTCTGTTGTAACATTCAACTTTGGGCCAGTCTCCTAGATTTTTCAATACCATTTGCGTTGCATTTTTTATCTATCTACTTTGGACTTACAAAATGTTGTTGAATGGAACTAGCAAAAGCCCATTTCTAAACCAATGTTTTGAGCATGTTCTGCAGGAGATCGTTTGCCATTTCTGGTGAGGCTTGAGTCAAGGAAGCTGATATGCCTTACAGATCATGGGTTTCCCTACGATGGTTGTTCCCACACACTGCTCAAATGTTCTCCAAGCATGGATCAGGCAGTTAACAGAAAGCGATCGCGACAAGCTGCGAACTTGGGGGATCACTACTAGAAAAACAGGAAATCGCGAGGACAAATGTCCTCACTAAGTCCTCCCAATGTCCTCGCAATTTCCTCGCTAATGACGTTTGCGAGGACATTGCGAGGACAATAAGTCCTCACTATATGCATCATCGTTAAATTTCAATTGCGAGTAAATTTCCTAGCAAAATCCTTGTAAAAAATTTTGCGAGGACTTTACGAGGACAAAAGTCCTCGTTATGTCCTCGCTATTAGTCGTAATTTCCTCACAAAATCCTCTTAATGTCCTTGCAAAATTTTTAAAAAAAAATAAATAATAAATAATTGTGAGGACTTAACGAGGAAAATGTCCTCACTAAGTCCTCGCAAAAAATAAAAAAAAATTAAAATACACTATTGCCGGTGAAGCACCTCGCAAATTAAAATACACTATTTTGAGGAGAAAAAATTAAAATTAAAGTTCTCGAAAAGCTCATTAAACTGTGGATGATTTTTGAAAGGCTGAAACACCTCTTGCCGGTGCATTATTGCATACACTATCTACAAATTAATAAAGGCATAAGACAGATACATACTTCAAGCACAACTCAAAAAAAAGGCCAGAAAGAACTACATTAACAATTAAATAGCAGAGGTTAAAGAATACTGTATCTTCAGCTATGCTAGCATCCTCAGCTTGATTAACTTTGCTATTATGAATTTTATCATTTTGCAGCTCAGCCAACTTTGTGTACCTAAAGATACAAAGGACTTCAATAAGAACCCATTGAATATTCCAAATGTCTTTTCCAGAAAGAAGAAGCTGAAGTATTCAAAGAAAACTAAGAACCATTTTTCATTCTCTATGATAGATCTCCAGAAAATGAGGGAAAAAAGCTTTTACAAGGATAATAGTAAACACAGACTCACTTGCGTGAAAGCATGTCAAAAAGACTTATCAGCCTC
>JAMKQA010008471.1:0-16846 GCA_024699735.1 Posidonia australis | reverse complement strand
TCCTATGACCCAATTTTGATTAACTTTGTCACTAATAGAGTCCAATTCCTCAATAAAATTCCTCTTTAGCCTTGGATCACAAGGACCATATACTCCTGTAGTGAGCCACCACTCAAAGTTATCCGAGAGATTTATGAAAGACAAAGAAATACTGTATGTTGCAATAATGGTGTTACAAAGTTTAAACATATTATCATCCCAACCAATAAGAATTCCCCCAAAGGCGCCCAGTGAGGGAAGAAAAGATCATTGATTAATTAAACCTCCTCCTATATTTTTTAGAAGATTAGGGGAAAAGGATTCAAGTTTAGTTTCACTAATAATAATGATATTGCATTTGTTAGATCTAACCAAATTTCGTATAGCTCTTTTTTTCCCACTGCTGCCCATGCCTCTAATGTTCCAAGCTGCAATTAACATTTATTTATCTGGGGATATACAAAGAGAAGCAAAGTTCTCAATTATGTAGGAATTATCATTTAGGTTTAGGTGAGTTAAACCTTGATCTTTTCTGACTGTATTGTAAAATGATTTAACTTCAGCTAGGGAATTTAAAGTAATTCCAATCTTTTTACAAAAAACTATTAAACTGATCATAGGAATCCCAGGTTAGAACATTATTCAATAAATGATTAGAATTATCTTCTAAATTAGGAAAAGATGATTCAGAAGCAAAAGATGAAACAGAAGTTGCTGCAGTAGTTTCATACTAAGTAGAAGGAAAGTATGGATTAGAATCAGCATTATTTGGCGCATGAATGGGAGTGGATGGTTGTGGATCAGCTGCAACCTCATTTGTGCCACCCAGATCATCACTCTCCAAACAGTCATATACAGTCAGAACCTTCTTGAATTTGGACAAAGATAGATTTCTAGTTTTGATTTCCGTTTCTATAAATCTTGTTGTATCATCCTCCTTATGAGTAGGGTTAGGAGAGATGGTAATGGAAGATGTAGAAATAAAGCCTTCCCTTGAGGAAGAAGGAATGGGGGTTGGGAGTATGCCAGCTGATTTTGAAGGAGGTAATAGATTAGGACTAATAGGTCTAGTTCAAACATGTTTCCCATTTCTAGAGATTCTATTACCCTTAGACCCTCTCCACCCTTTGCTGTTTTTAAACTGTTTCCGAACCGGGTTCAGGCCAATGGAGTTAGAATATCCCATGGGGGTTATGGAAGGCCAGACATGGAGCAGCTTAGGAGCATTTTTAGAGGGTGAACAGATATCCAACTATGCCTAAATTTAATTGGGTAGACAGTTTTACCAAAGGCAAAGTATCTACAATCAGGTATGTCCTTTTCGGGGTGAGTTTTGACTCTTATTCTAGAAAAACCCAAGTATTTCACGTAGTCGATAGATAAATCCACCTCCAACAAGTCAGCAAAGTCAGCAACCATATGACGAAACATGTCAACATTCCAAAGATGGTGCAGTATACCTTCTAGCCTAATCCAGACTCCTTCCTCTTTCAGATTACCGATTGCATTAGAGTTGGGGGTCCAGGGAATGAAGGAGGCAGATATCATTTGTAGCAGAGGTCCATACATATTAAGTGAATCATTTCTAGCTTTCATGGAAGGAAAGATCAGAAGGTATTTTCCAGGAGAAAAAGTCTGTACTTCCACTTCAGAGACATTTGACCAGCAGGTTCGGATGTGTTCTTCTAAGGTCTCCTTAGTAAGATTGGAAGAGTGTGCGATTATTATCGCACTGCGGGATAGAAACTGGTAATGGTTACAAACAGCCTCAGAAGGAGGTAAAATAGTCGGGGTCTGAGGTGAGAGGCTAGGAGAGTTCATGCTGTAAGGGTGGGGAGAAGCCATTGGCAAGTCCTGAAAGTATTTGCACAATGCTACAGAGTGAGAGGGAGACTTGCACCTAAAGCAAGTTCCAGAATATTTACAGGATTTTTTATAATGGCCCTTTAGACTACATCGAAAACATCTACCATTCAATTTGCAAAAGCTTACCCAAGGAGGGCCGGATTTTTTCCTGGAAACCACCTTCCAGTCGCCGCTCTGATCCTTAGGTGGCAAATAGTTGCAACACGAAGCACTAGTAGCGCAAGGAAGAGGAAGAGGCTTAGCAGGAGACGCATGGATCACGTATCTCGAGCCAAGGGAGGAATATCGTTTGCCAATAAAGGAGGGAGAGAGAAATGAAGAAGAAGGGCGACTGGAGTTATTATTTTTGTCAGAGGAAATCCTCTCGTCAGAGATTTCTTCCGCGCAAGAATAAAGAATATGGGGTTCATTAATGTTTGTATCATACAGTATACATGGGAAAGGTGCATATTTTATACTTTGACAAGATGTGCTACTGTGCATATTAAATGTAGTCGTGCAGCCGTCAGCCTCCTCCACAGAATTCGAAGAGTCCATCGAGCCATCATCAGGCTGATTTACGATAATCATAGAGGATTTCACTGAAGAATTTGTACTAACAGAGGAGGGGTTATTACTATTAACAATGATGATTTCAGATAATAAAGGTGGCTTATAAGTCGAGTAATTCCAAATAGAGAGAGAGGGGTTTTTTGTACGATTGGACAACATGTCAGCGTCTAGGGAATTCATCCCCCGCCAGTTACAAGGGTCTGAACTCCGGCGATCCCCAACCGGCTTATTGTTCGTTGGAGATGAAAAGGAGGAAGAACTGATACACTCATCAGATGTAGAAGGGATAATATCTTCCAAAAAAAATTTCCTACTATAAACAGGCAATGTTTCATCCGTAAGCAAATTAGTACAAAGAAGGTGTTCCTCCCGATTTTTCTCAGCCCTAACAGGATCCTGATCCATGTCACCATTAAGCTTGACAAAAAAATACAAGGAAGAAAAAGATGTACATTTCGAGTAATATTTTTCATCAAGATAACAAATCTTAAGGCTATTTATCCAGCAAAAGGAGATGTTCCAAGAAAGAAACATGGAGTCTATGATTATGTTGGGACGGTTCCCTGACAAAGCCAGTAAAATAGGGGAAATACCAGCAGAGATATGGAAACAAACAAATCTGCCTGACTTGCTCCAAGCAAGTCTCGTTCTTTTCGACAGATCATCGAAAGAACAAGGGGGAATCGAAATAGAGGGGGAATAAGAAGAAATATCTGGTTCAGGCCCAAAGAGGGAAGAGAGATCCTTCCCAAGCTTGCGTACCTGCCCTTTTGTTGTCGATCTGATGCGTTTCCCAGATCGACGAGATTGACGAGGTTTAGCAGGAGGTAAGGATGCATCAGAGAGGTCCTCTTCAAGGAGGCGCTCTTTGAAAGCTACCGGGTGGCATGGTGCAGCAGATCGGAATCTTTGAGATGGTCGGAACCCTTCCGATGGGGGGGACGTCCACGTTTGTGTTTCATCGCTCTCATTTCAGTCCATGCCGTCGTCTGTTGCCACATTGCCGCACCACTACCGTCCACTATCGCAGCCTGTCACCATTATCTCAGGTTTATATTGTAATTAAAGTGAACTTTTGAAAATATCATTAGAAGAGTCATAATTAATATTTAAAATGAATTAATAACTTTTCAAGGAGTTAACACTCATTAACTTTTCCAAAAACTATCTTAATAGTTTAAAATGAATTAAAAAGCTATAGTCAGTTTTTTTAGAAAAGTTTGATAAGCTAGTTCGTTTGGAAATGCTTATTAGGCAATAAGTGTTTAATACAATAAATTGGTGTAAAAAAAATATTTCCAAATGCTACCTTAGAAAAACAAATATCCCACACACCGATATGATGCATTTTATAAGATTTTCTTTCATGATAAAACAATCTCACAAAGTTGAAAACTTATCGGAATTCGTCAACGAACGTTGATCAACAGACTAGTCATCGAAGATATTTAAGAAAGCAAAGCACAAAGGGAAAAGGCGAGAGACAGAGAATGGAAAGAAATATGTATTCCTAATTGCACATCATCCTTGTCATCAACTGGGGAAAGATTGTTCATCGGTTATGAGAGAATAATAAAGAATAATTATGTTTGACTACATCTCTTCAAAAAATTCAAAATTTAAAATAATCAAGTGTATCAATTAATTATGGTCAAAATAAATTACTACAAAAAAAACCTAAGACCTGAAGCAAAGCCAAAGCCCAAGTCCAAGCCTGATTGCTTACACACAAACGTGTAGTCATCTATTCCTTTTTCATACATTTGTAAATACTTGCTCTAGGATTCAAAGGTATTAGACGTTATGAAACACATTTTTCTAAGCAACATAGGACTAAAAAATGATCATACAAAGGAATGAGTGGTTTTCAAATATTTTGCACAAATATTTCCTTCAAAATTCTCTTTAAAATTTTGATCTTTATTTTGTCTCATGACTTTGAGCTATCAAATGGATTTTATCCAATATTTGATTCTCTTACATGTCTCACATAGACTTGATTAATTTAGTCTTCATGGGTTCAACAAAAATGCTCAATTTAAATAGCTAAATCCACCATTAAGTTCAATAATTGGTTCTTTCATGAATGGATAAACAAATTCTTCAAACTAGCAAAAGATACAGACATTCTATACGTAGACAAGTAGGTAACGGAGCGAAACACAAGAACGAAAATTAAGCAACTGTAAACAAAAATGTAAGTTCTGTACATTGCCTTGGAAGTGATGGTATGCTCAACAGGCTGAATAACTTGCAACAATATGCACATTTACTAAATGAGAGAGCTTGTGTGGCATGCTATTTTGATAGAATATAAGTGGTAAGTATCAGTGTGTATATGTTCATTTTGACAATAAAGAGTAATCAGTGTATCCATGCATTAATGTGCATATGTAATCGTTATGCATAAGTATTTACTTGCATATGATAGAATCCAGTCCCATACATCTTTTTTTGGAAACGGTTTAAGAATTTTCATTTCAGAGGCAAAAGACGTCAAATAAGAACATTATCATGTCATAATTATACAGTACCTCGAGTCTTAGATCCCACTATAAATGTATCAGAATTAACAACCAAACAAAGAAGTACCATTAAAAACTACAATTAGAGATAGTTCCATAAAAATGCATGATTGTTTCATGCCTCAGAATTCTCCAAATTATTCTGAGAATCCTCTTCAGGAAGGTTTCTTGAGGATGAAGGGATAAAAGATTGGATGGAATGCTCCACCATTTGTGAAGCCATATCAGAGTTGTATTGTAGCATTTCATCCTTTTCGAAGCCTGAAACAAGCGTTTCTACCCAAAAATGCATCAGTGAAATAATATCATGTATGACAAGAGTATATGATCTAATAGTATTACGAAAAATCCTATTATTCCTTTCTTTCCAAATCAACCAGAGAATGATTTGAAGTAAAAAAGTCCAACCATGAAATGATAATTCAAATTTTAGATGAGGAGAAGACTGAAACAAATCTACAACTCGAAAAAACCAAGGTATAAATCAGAAGCCAGGAAAAATCACCAGATACTCCTGACAAATATGCAGTTTAAAAACAGATGGTTATTGCTCTCAATGTGTGCAGAGCAAAATATGCAAAGGGAGGAACCTAACAAACATCTCTTAATCAGATTTTCCTTTGTTAAATTTGTATTATTAATAACTAACCAAGAGAAAAGCTTGATTTTCAATGGGGTATTGCTTTTCCAAAGTCATGTATAAAAGGGATTGCGAAGACCTCCATCATTTAATAAACTGTAAGCCGCCTACACCGAAAATATATTATACTTGGAAGGTAACCAATTCAAGTTATCCTCTCTGGCACCCAAATTCAAAGATTGCAGAATGTTATCAAAGAATTCTAACTGAGATTGAAGTGCAGTAGGATCACCTAGATGGCAGTAGGTTAAATCAAACAGTCTATTAAAGTCAAATCTAAACATGTCCAAAGTTGCTCTGATAGAAGCCTTCTTAAATCTGGCTAAACTGTATAATCCAGGTAAGATAATTTTCAAAGGGATATCGCTCCACCATTTTTGATCCCAGAATATAGTGTTAATGCCATTACATACATTGGAAGTGGTAAAACAATTAAGGAAATTAAAATATTGTTTGATACTATGCCACAAAAGGGAGCAGTTAAGAGCAGAAGAGTTCAGAATTGCTCCAGGTCCCCTGTGGAGATATCTGATCCTTAAAAGCGATTTCCAAACAGGACAGTGATAGCTAGAAAGAAATTGCCATAGCAGCTTAGTTTTCAAGGCTGCACTAAAATTTCTTAAGTTAATAATTCCCCAACCATTTTGCTGTTTTGATCTGCATAGATTAGACCACTTAATTAAGTATAGCCCTTTTTGATTTGGAGATAAAGAATTCCATAAAAATTTGCTTCTTAGAGAATCAATTACCTTCTCAATCTTTAAAGGCATATGTAAGACCGACATATAATATGTAGGAATAACTGATAAAACAACATTAACTAAGACCAACCTGCCCCCTAAAGACAAGTGCCTGGCCTTCCATAAAGAAAGTTTCTTAGAAATTTTTTCTATCACAGGTGTCCACATGCTAGCAGTGGCTCTTTTATAGTGCAGAGGCAGTCCTAGATACATAAGGGGAAGGTCAGCCTTACCACATCCCAAAATATTACATGAGGATATTATTGAATACTGAGTAACTCCTACACCAGTAAGGGAAGACTTATGAAAATTGATTTTTAAACCAGAACAAGTCTGAAAACAGCATAAAATTCTTTTAATATTAATCATATTCTCAATACTGTCTGGCAAAAATAAAAGGGTATCATCTGCATATTGCAGATTGACCAGAGATGGACCTTCATGTGGGAATTTAATCCCAGAAATTAAATTGCTTCTCTTGGCTGCTTGCAGCATACAGTTTAACACGTCTGTAGCTATAATAAATAGTAAAGCGGATAAGGGATCACCCTGTCTTAAACCATTGGATGTCCCAAAGAAACCTTTAGATGAACCATTAATTAAAACAGAGAACTTAGCAGTAGATATACACATACAGATCCAAGAGATCCACTTATCCCCAAAACCCATTCCAGAAAGTGCATCTATCAAAAAGTTCCAATTAATATTGTCAAAAGCCTTTTCGAAGTCTAATTTGAGAATGAAGCCATTAATATTTGAAGATCTCATAAAGTGTAGGGTTTCATGCGCCACAAGGAAACAATCTCCAATAGATCTCCCAACCAAAAAGGCACTCTGAGAAGTATCAATGGCTGTATTCAGCACAGGCGACAGCCTAGAAGCCAAAGTTTTAGTTATAATCTTGTAAAGGCTATTAACTAAATTAATAGGTCTAAAATCTTGAATCCTTATGGCACCCTGTTTCTTAGGAATAAGTGCAATGAAAGTCTAGTTAATTGCAGAAAGAAATTCAGGGTCATTGGAAGAATGGAATGACTAGAAGATGTTAACTATTTCAGTTTTCAGCATATCCCAGTAGTGCTGAAAGAAGATCAAAGGGAAGCCATTAGGACTTGGAGACTTGTCCCCAGATAATTGGAACACATTAGATCTAATCTCTTCTTCCTCAAAAGAGATCTCAAGCTGTTCAGGAAAAGAGATTTTTACTGGGATAAGGGTTTCCCAGTTAAAGGAGATATGAAGACTGCTATCCTTGTTAAAAAGCCTAGTAAAGTGTTTCTCAATTTCTTTGCAGATCTCCATTTAGGATATGGTTATTGAATTATTGATGAGAAGGGAGGAAATATTATTTGCCCTTCTGTGGCATTTTACCATATTGTGGAAGAATGAGGTGTTGAGATCCCCTTCCTTCAACCATTGAATTCTTGATTTTTGTCTCCAATAAACCTCCTGTTCTTTAAGTAAGTCAAGGTGTTCTAATCTCAAGGCCTTTTTTTCCACCCAATTGATATTGTCAGAATGTTCAGCTTGAACATCCAAGTCCTGTATTTAGGATTCTATAAGTCTGAGTCTTTTACTTCTATTTGCTTTAATAGGAGCTATCCACTTCTTAAGCAGGACTTTTAGATTTTTCAGTTTGAAGCTAAACTCAGACACAGGAGAGGATTGAGAAAGAGAGTAGCCATTCTGCCATCAATAATCCTTAATTAATTGTTCAAAACCCTCTAAACAAAACCAGATTTATAAAATCTGAATGGAGGGGACCCCAATCAGGGGCCACAGTATTTACTAAGATTGGAATATGACTAGAGACAATTCTAGCTTTACCAGAACAAAATGCATCAAGGAATTTCCCAGACCAGTCTGGAGAAACTAGGAAACGATCAAGCTTTACTAAAATAGGATGGTCGTGGAAATTTGACCAAGTAAAAGAAAAATTATTTGGAGAGAAGTCAATCAGAGAATTGTGTTCAATGAAGCATTGAATCTATTCATATGAGTAGTTCTATTTATGTTAAGGGAATGCTCACAGGGAAATCTGATAACATTAAAATCTCCCCCTAGAATCCAATGATTATACAAGGGTGCTAATGTAATGTAATTCTTCAATGAATAGAGATTTCAGGTTATGGTCACAGGGACCATATACCCCAGTGAGCCACCAATCGAAATCATCACCCTGATTTTTAAAATTTATAGAAAGACAGAAATTGGAAGTAATGCAGCTATATTCCCTTAATACCCTGTCATCCCAGCCAATAAGGATACCACCAGATGCTCCTATAGAGGACACCAAAGACCAGGAATTGATTTTTTTACCTCCCAAAAGCCTAAGAGAACCATGAGTAAACGTTTCCTTTTTGGTTTCACTAACAATAATAACATCACACTTGTTGGAAAGAATAAATTCTTTTAACTCTCTCATCTTATGACAGGATCCAAGACCTCTAACATTCCAGACAGCTATAATCATTAAAAATTAATAGAAGAACAAGAGGATCCTGTCCTCTCAGAGGAAGCATTTGGATCTTCCAAATTTATATATTCCTTACCCTGATCCTGCCTAACTTGATTAAAAAAAGTAATTGTCTCATTTTTTGATGCCAACGAAATTCCAATGTTCTCGCAAAAAGATTGGAAATGATCATAAGAATCCCAAAGTAACGGGTTCACTTGGTCAGCCTCAGAGTTAACCAAGATATCCTTGTTGGAAAAAGGAAAGTCATGAATACAATTGGAAGCAGAGCTATAATTGAGACAATTATTATTTTCAACAAATAATTAATGAACATTACCTGGTGCATGCACAGGAGTAGGAGCCCGCGATGATGGTTTCTCAAAGTAGAGGTACCCAAATCGTCTTGCTCCAGACAGTCATAAATCGCCATTACTTTCTTGAATTTTGCCAGAGAGAGATTTCTGGCTCTAATCTCAGCTTCCACCCAAGTAGGAGCAAAATTGGGCTCAGATGGTTTTGATTTCAGAGAGAAAGGGAGAGGGGTATCAACCAGTGGGGAAGGAGACAAGTTTGCTGTCCCAGAAGCAGGGGGTGGGCAATATACCAGCTGTATTATGTATAGAAGACAGAGGAGGTGTGCTAGAGGTGGATCCTGTCCAGACATTCTTCCCAGATTTAGGATTCTTCCCACTATTGTTACCTCTCCAACCTTTGCTACTTTTAAAAGGTTTCTTCATTGGATGCAAGTTCCTGGATGAAGAGGTTTGAGATGTTTGCTTAGGCCATGCAGGAAAAGTATTCTGGGTGGGGGGGAAGAAGAACAAATGTCCCAACTATGTCTAAATTTTATAGGGTATACAGTTTTCCCATAAGCAAAGAACCTAATGTCAGGGATATCCTTATCAGAGAGTATTTTGATCCTAACCCTAGCAAAACTCAAGGATTTCACCCTATCCATTGAAAGGTCAACCTCCAACAGTTCTGCAAAGTCTGAAAGCATTCTATGAAAGACCTCTATACACCATAAGTGGTGTGGGATCTCTTCCATCCAGATCCAGATCCCCTCCTCCTTCAAGGAGAGAACCGTATTAGAACTGGGCGTCCAGTGAATAAAGGAAGCAGAGAGTGACTGGAGGGAGGATCCAAAACGACTAAGGGTTTCATTTTTAAGTTTAACAGAAGAAAATTTCAGTAAGAACTTCCCAGGAGAAAAATCACTAATCTCTACCTTAACTTGAATAGGCCAGTTATTTAAGATGTGCTGCGAAAGGGTATCCCTAGTTAGATGGGAAGAATGATCAGTGACAATAGCACAGCATGAGTAGTGTAACGTAAGATCACAAGTAGCATCTGAAGGGGGTATTACAGTAGGGTTTTGAGGAGAAAATCCAGCCATAGGAGGGGGAGGAAGACTGTGTTCCTGAAAAAAATTACAAATCACCACTGAATGAGTAGGGGACTTACATTTATAACATGAACCATAGAATTTGCATTTATTTTTAATATGACCGTGCAGACGACATTTAAAACAACGGCCATTATCGCGACAGAAGCATACCAGAGGAGAGGGGGCTTTTCTCTTCTTCTCCACCAACGTCCACTCTGGGAAATCTGAAGCAACAGAGTGTTCTGAAGCAACAGAGCTTCTATACGTTCTCTCGGAAAGAGAAGGAGAAAGTAAAGCGGCAAAGCACGAGCCACGACAATATTTTCCAATTGCAGAGTAACTTTGGTCAGGAAAAATCTCTGCAGTAGAGATTTCTGACACCCGAAACGACGTGATATTAAAATCTTCATGGGAAGGGGAGAAAATCGCGCTCACAGACGGCAAGGCCTCCTCAGCATTAATTCCAGAAAAGACAGAAGGAGAGAATGAAACGGGCATGACAGACACGTCGTCTGTCGCGCAGGAGAGAGAGGGGCCCACAAAATCAACGGGAGCAGGGATATTAGAGATAATATCCAAATCATAACGGGTATTGCCATTAATCCCAGGATTATTAATGTAATTAAACTTAATGACCTCCAGTAAATTAGGGGGAAGATACCGAGAATAGCCCCACACGGAGCTCGATACTACGGGATGGACTGACAGGTCAGAGGAGCCTGACTTTTCAGTCTCGAACAGACAGGAACGAAGAGACTCGCCCTGATGACCGACCGGCGGGAAAAGCTTCACCGGAGCAGCAAAGGAAAAAAGGGGGTCGGAGCTATCAGGAAAAAAAGGTTCCGATCGAACAAAACCAAGGGAGCATGAAACATCCCCGGAAATAGACCTCGGAGATGTCAGCGTCCGATCAAGAACAGAAACAACAACTTCTCCGGCGAAGGAGGAAGAAAAATATTCATAACACTCCAAACCGTAAGCATAGATAAGATTCGAACAGAAAGAGCAAGAAACTAAAGTATTCAGCCAGTTCAGAGATAAAATCTTGCTAAAGTATAAGCAATCAACAGTAATATCAACAATATGTCTAGAATAAAAACTCAAAAATGAAACCACCCCATATTTAACAGTCAAAAAACCAGATCCGGACAAGCAGAGGTCGTCCGAGATGGATCTCCCCATCAGAGAACAGGGCAGAGAAGAAAAGAAGTTTCTCAGATGGCTGGGTACAGATCCCAAATCCAAGGGGGAAGAGAGGTCTTTCCCCACCCGACGCCCTTGATCAGGAAACGTCAAGGTTCGAAAAGGTTTAGATTTTACCGATCGACGATGTGCCTTGACAGACAGCGAGATCGTGGAGAGATCTTCCTCCTCAAGACTGGCTTTGAACGCCGTCCAGTCAAAATCAGTGGCTTTTCTGAGCAACTCGCGCGAACAGAGGTTTTAGGGGAGACGGTTGTGGGAGCGGCGACCGTAGGGTTTTCGTCGGGTGTTCGCCATTTTTCATCAACTTGTATCCAACACTTAATGACCTAGTCCCATACATCTTGATTGTAGAACGTTAGCTATGATACCAGTGTAGTTTTTCAGTGTTGTAGATGGGGTCTATGTTAGAGAATATATCCCACTTAGGGAAACAACAAGAAGTCCAAAAGACATCCATGTTCCTTGTAATCCTAGATTATGTACTCCACTTATGGCTAATTGATAGACTAAACTCTAACAATAAAAATATCAATCATCTGATCCTATATATCTCAGAAAAGAAGAAGAAGAAGAAGAAAGTTCATCTGATGTAAAGTTGCTAAGGAGTACTTGTTCAACTGCGGCCCTTAATTTCGACGCACCTAATATTCGTTTCCCTACATGTGGTCAAGGCACTTCAATAAATAATTGACAAAAAATTTATTGCTGATGACCAAGTTGATGAAATTTTATTTCCATGCATTTACTGCTGTTTGAAGCAATGACAGCGAAATGGGTTCATAAATTGCACTAGTTCATCTAGGCTACGTAGTTTATGTGGTGGTGCACAAGTTGTAATTATGTCCATCTATTTTACTTTAAACAGTAACAGTTAACTTGAAAGTATCACGAGAACATGCAGAACATGCCACGTAGCTTTAATCAAAGGATGATATGTCATGAACTTCTTGATGTTTAATGTCCACATGATTTGTAAATGTTTAATTAAAACTTTCTTCTTTTTGTTATTAATTATCTTCATGGACTTTTAATAAAAGGAAGTTGTTAATTATAAATATAAAATAATAAACTAAATTATTAAGAATTTGATTTTACATAAGATCTTTATATCTTGATTACATGAAACTAACAATAATAATAATAATTTAATGTGATATTATTTTATATCTATTTTTACTAATTCTAATAGAAATTAGTACTTTACTTTATCTATACTAGTTTAAAAAGTAACAATTTAGGTTTTGACTTCTTTGAAATATTGACACTTAGCATGATAAGTTTTTTTCAAAATTTAACACATGGCATGTTTAAACTTGCAAAAGTTGACATATGGCATGACATAGATTAAGAGTTTTCATTTTCTCAAATCTCTTCTAATTTCATCCATTCAAGATTTAATGATCACTTATTATAATTAAATTAATTTTTAATCATATTATAACTTTTCAACTTCTTAAAATTATTCCCACTTCAGGTGTGTGTTGTTTTAAATTTTGAGTATTTGTATAATTTATATTTTTCATTATTATTCTTTTGAAGTTTTAAAATTAGGTGATATTAAACAATATTACCCATTTTGTTATAAATGGTGTGTGTTATTTAGAAATTTGTATTGTACTATAAAAATTCATTTTACAATGGTTTCTTTAATATTTCTTATAATAGATATGTTAAAAATATTATTAAACGTATGGACTAATATTGTTCATGTTAAATAATATCTTGGGACCTTTAACTCTTACTCATTTAATTTTATAATCTTTACAAAAGTTTATTTCTAAGAAGTGAATAATGAATGCCAAGTCCTTCCTCCAGATTTCCTAGAGATTACACATGTACCACTAGAGTTGGAAAACGGACTAGGCCGGGTCGGGACGGTCCGGCCCCCGACCCGGCCCAAAATTTAGTCAACACTCCTAGGCCTGGATCGGGCTGGGCCAGGTCAAGTCGGGCTAAAGTTTTTATTCCTTTAGCTCGGCACGACCCATGTCCTACCTAGTGGGTTGGGTCGGTCTATTCGGTCGTTTAATTTAAAAAAATAATTAAATTTTTTATTAATAAAAAAATATTTTTTATACATAAAAAAATAAAAATTACAAAATGATTAAAAAAATACATAATTAAAAAAATACGTAATTATTTTTTATACATAAATTTTACATTTTTATACTTTTTTTTACACTTTTACTCATTAGTAGAGTCTATTTTGGTCCCCCCATTGATGTTGACGTCGCATCATCGTCTTCTGATTTCTCGTTCAAGTTTAATCCCTAAAAACGATCGACCGCATCATTCCAATCTTTTAAGCATATAGAGGCTTCTACAGACTTTTTAGATAATTTATATCTTTTATCATTTAATACTCTTTTTCCTGTAGAAAATGCAGATTCCGACGTTAAAGTTGACGTCGGAATCGTTAGTAAATCTTTTGCCATTTTTGAAATTATAGGAAATCTAATTGCTGTACTAAACCACCACTTTAATATGCCTAAGTTTTCCATTTCTAAATCACTAAAAGCAAACTCGTATTCTAAATAATTTTCTAATTCAATATTTGTAGTTGATTTTATATATTTTCCCTTCTTTTTGTTTAATTTACTCCAAAAAGAATTACCACTACTACTTATATGTGTTTCTACAAAACTAAATGTATGACCACTACTACTACTTTTACCATAATTTCTAGCATATTCTTCAAATAATTTAAATAAAGTTGTCTTTATTTTATTATTTTATGAATCTATATAGTTATTTTTATTCATGTTACTAAAAATATCATCTATTAGTATCATACAATTAATTAATTTATGTTTAGGATCTATTATTAAAGCTAAACATGCCCACATTAGAGGCTCATCCCAATAATTATTATATTTAGTTTCCATTAATTTAATAATATCTACAAAAACTAGAATATTTCTATATTGTTGAAAAACATTTGTAATATTAAATAAATTAATTAAAACTAGAGAACTTGTTGGATAATATTGACCTGATATTTGTTTTGTTGTATTATAAAATGATTCTAAAAAATTATAAATTATAGTAGAATTTTGCCAATCTTGATCATTTAATAAATCGTTAGATTTTGCATTATAAAATCCTGTAATTATATTACAATAAGGTATACTTGAACTTAACATATCATAAGTTGAGTTCTATTTATGTGTAACATTTAACTTAAATTTTCTAGATTTTAAACCATTTTGTGCAAATACATGTCTAAATTCTTGATATCTTTTAGTTGATGTTTGAATAAATAAAATAGCTGTTCTTATATTTTCTATATAAGGCTTAATGCATTCTATATCATCTTGTACAATTAAATTTATTATGTAACAATAGCACCTACAATTGAAATAATTCATCATTTAATATTGGTTTTATATTTCTTTTTAATAATTCTATTGTAACATTGCTATTAGAAGCATTGTCAAATGATATTGTATTTATTTTAAAAAATATGTTATATTCTTTAGCAATATTTTCTATCATATTTGATATATCTTTAATAGTATGTGGATGATCAAATACTTTAAAAGCAATCAATCATTTTTGTAAATTTCATTCTATATCTATTTAATGTGCAGTTAAATAAAAGTATGGAAAATTATTTGGAGAAGTCCAAACATCACATGTTAATGATATTTTACATACTAAACTAAAAAATATTCCAATTAAATATTTTTTAAATATTTTATAAATTATATTTTTTATTGTATTTCTAGAAAAACTTTTAAATTGTGGATTCAAATAATTTTGTACGCATAATTCAAATTTTTTATTTTCAAAAAAAGAAAAAGTTTGTTCGTCTTGTACTATAAATTTTGTTATTCCTTCTTTAACTTCTTCTGTATTATATTTTCAATTTACTATACCACTAGTAGAACCTATGTGTAATTTAGATTGTCTTAAATCAGTGTTTTCATCTTTATTATGTTTAGCTATACATTTTTTGTAAATGCCTAGTTATGTGACTTACCCCTCCTCCCCTAAGACATGTGTATGTTGTACTACAATAATTACAATAACACCTATTTTCATATATAGGGTCTAAAGTTACATGCTCTTAAACCTAAGAACTTTATTTCCTAGGTTTCTTAGAGGTTGTGGATTGTGTTGGGATGTTTTGGAGTTGGTCTGACTTCTCGGTAGGGATATAATCATGGTTACCAATGTTTTCCATTTTAATATAAAAAATTTTATCCTACAAAACCCAAAACTCAAAAATGAAGAGATTAGAAGTAAAGAATTTGGAGAAATTATAAGCAGAGAAAATTTACTATTGGAGGCTGATAGAGAGTAGCAGACGTAGTGAAGTTCAAAGTCAAACAACAAAACTTGAAATATACTTCACTTGAGTCTTGAGCAGAGAGGTGAAATTGAGAGAGAATTATAGAGGATGAGAGTAGAGAAGAGAAAATTGAGTTGTTGTGAGAAAAAATAGAATAGGTATGGGTATATTTATAGGTGAAAAGAAAAGGAAATTTTCATGAAAAAAAGAGGCAACGTTCCTACACACCCAACGTTCTAATGGAACGTTGGTTATTTTATTTTATTTTTTATATTTTTTTTACCTAACTGACTCGACCCAACCAGGCTCGCTTGCGATGGCGGGCCGGAATGGGTTTAGTCGACCTAGTCCAAGGCCAACGACAAGTCTAGCCCGACCCAGTCCACCTTGAAATTTTTTTAGACCGGGTCGAGCCGTTACTTAGACTGGATTGGACAGTTTATGACCAGTCTGGTCCAATATTCATGTCTATGTACCACGTGTCCATGTCTAAAAAGACTTCCTCCATCTCATTTAGACAATGATGATTGTGTTTAAGCTTGATGATTAAGTACGTATGAGACTTAATCCAGCATTGTTTGAATTTCTTTGACTCGCTAATTTATCATATGTCTAAATCATTTCTATGAAGTCTACTTTGCGTCTGTGTTCTTGTTTAGAATCTAAACCTCAGTGTTACACTGCCAAAAAAGTTATAAATTTTGCTACAAGCTTTTAGTAGGGATTATACGTGTGTCATCCCTATACCATACCGAGATGTCGTATTTGAGACGTCGTCGTTGAACTTGTCTGAAAAGATACTCTTTGTTTGACAGATTTATCAGATATCTAGATTACTTCTATGGAGTCAATTTTGTATTAACATTCTTGGTTAGCAATTATCTATGTCTTAGGATTACACCTTCCCACAAGTTATGGATCTTTCTTGAGGTGAAGTGGTTTCTCTATCGAACCACCTACCACCTTTCAATCTTGCGGTTCTCCTTTAAAGCTGCTGGCTTTTGAACTCACTACCACCAATGGCAGCCTTTTATTGGTTGCCACATGCCTTGGGATGATGGGCATATTTCCTCTCACAGAATAATAAATCTGAAAGAATAAGGTATAAAGAAGTACATGAGGTTTTCATCTACATGTTAAGGTTCCATTTGCAATAAAGTTTCGCAAGTTGGTCGACCCCTACGAAACTTCAAGATCTC